>JAQFYB010006790.1:0-11685 GCA_034694085.1 Pogonognathellus longicornis
CTCTATTTAATGGTATGTTTAACTCCGAACTAGCAAGACTGCCAATTTTACCCTGTTAGGATCCAGCCAACACATATTTCAATTTTTTAACGAATCAAAAGTATCCACACACAAGGTAGAAAATACAAGTCTTTTCCGTCTTTTTATATACATACTATATTCTAGATTTCGGAAAGGAGATACTTGTAGTAACATTGATCGTTAAATAAGTGACAATGTTTTCAAAAGGATTTTTTTATTTCAAAAGAGCGAAATAACACCTCTCTGCCTGGTGTTATAATAGTAGAATATAATGCCTGAAATAGCAATAATACAATGTATCAAAATTGGAGACAACGCAAAAATACTTCACGTAAACCCACTTTCGAAACGGATTATATACTTATCCACAAACAAGTTTTTGTCAATCATTTTTACTAATTGTAAATTGCAGGAAATATTTCATTCTGTGAATCCATTTCAAAAATAAAGTTTGGCATGAAACAATTTAGAAAGTTAAAAGTGGTATTAGGAACACTGGCGCAGCCAGGGGGGGCAATTGCCCCCCCTGGCTCGCGACATTTTTTGCGCTACGCGCGAATTTTATGTATTTTATGTCCAATTTTGCCTAAATTTGCTCAAATTTTTCGCGCTTCGCGCGAAAAAGAGCTCATATATACCTCAAGTTTTGAGTTTGCCCCCCGAAACCAAATCCTTGCTACACTCCTGATTAAGAAAATATATCAAAATATGTATTCTGGATTCCAAAATTCCAATTCAGATCAAAAGTTACTTCATTCATACAAGTATGCTTACATAAATTTGGTTGTAGCACAACGAGGCTTTAATAGACATATAATACATCTCTTTTTGAGCCAAAGAAGACGCAATAACGTCATGCATAACGAATTGCAACAACGGGAAAATACGCTCATCCCTAACTCCTAAATCCCCAAGAGAGGGTATTTTACCATAACGGTACAGAAACTAGGGTATTATTGCTCCAAAACAATTTGTTGCATTGCAAGAGGATTTTGGCTAAAATATATTCGTTCAAAGGTTTTGCACTCTGCAGATCAAAGACAAAGCCTTGGGGGTGCCTCCTGGGTCTCTCACCATTATATGCATTTTGCCGGAAGATGAAAAAAGAATTAATTTGGTCTGTGAACGGTTTATTTTATCTATGACACCTGAAAAACTATAGAAAATTAATTTTATAGGCTAAATTGTTTTGTTTTGTAAAAAATGTTAAGAAAATATTTTGGTATTTTTTGGCAAATATGTAAATAAATATATCTTGGTTTTTGGAAATTAAATGTCTGAGCTCTGGATATGAGAGTGAGGTACGTGTGTAGGTTAAGTGCTGCAAACTTAGGTATACTTAATGCAAACTGTAAGTAAAGTAAATAAATGTAATAGTACAATAAAAGCTCTGACAATTCAGACTCACAATCAGAGAATTAGATTTTTGTCTCACAACTGAACCTACCTATACACAGTCATACAGAAAATGTAAATATTTGGTAGCGACGCTACCGGGCAGTGCAAGAGAGGAGGCACTAGCATAGCAACGCTGCCGGACAGGGCAGCGCGAAGCGCTGCCCTGTCCGGTAGTTTGGCAGTTTTTGAAAAATCAGAGGGCAGCGCGAAGCACTGCCCTTCCGGAGGGCAGCTTTTGGAAAAAAAATCAAGGGGAACGCACAAGGCACAAACTCATGCCCTGTTCGTGTGACTGATTAAGAGAATTACGTCAATTATACACAAAAGAGTGTCAAATCAAAGTATGTGCCGAGCCGAATGTGCCTGTACTATATATGGAATTACCGGAATGAGAACATTATAATATATATTAAAGTTTGCATACAAGCATAACAGTAACACTCTCTATAATAAAAGTATATATTATAGAAGCGTATTCACTGCACTGATAAATTATTACATTGCCTATTGCTTGATTTGTGAAAAAATTGCTCTAAATCGTTTTCATTGGAATTCCAACTTTTGATACAACTACTGATACATTAGCTGATACCCTTCAATTTTGTCACGCTTGCGCAGCTACCAGGCAATTCGGTCGCGGTAGCGCCGCTACCGGGCAGATTGGTCACGGTAGCGCCGCTACTGGGCAGATGGGTCGCGGTAAAACGCTACCGGGAAGGGAAGCATGAGGCCTGGCCGGAACGGGCATGCCGAAAAAATCCTACTAACCGGCAGCAAAACATTTTCTGTATGCCTGCCTATACCATACTAATACCAGCAAGCTAGGCTAAACTGCTCTGCTCTGTGAAAAATCCTCTTGTTGTCACTCTTGTCCTCTTGTCTGACTCTTGAATAAAAGAAACATCAATATTCACATCACAACCGTGATCTTGAAAAGAAGTTTGCTCATCGATAATCATATTAAATTACCTATAATATCCATTGGCATTAAATGTATTAAAACGCTTTCATTCTTACAGTGGCGGATCATTCTTACAGTTGTCCTTGCCACTTCTGTGTGAGGTACCTGAAACGTATTTAACGTAAAAGTAAGGGACCAAGCACATCACACGTCGTGCGTTGCAATTTTGCATATAATATACCCTCCCCCTTAAACTGAACACGTATTATGTGCATGCTCCCTAACTGACTGAAATATTTAGGTATAAAAGGAGAATGTTTTCTTTCGATTCTTTCTTATTAGACGCAAATAAACAAAGTAACCATTTCCTTTTTAACTTTTTCTTGATTTTAAAATTTAGTTGACATAAAACCATTTCACAATGGAAAACTCTAAATTAATATTTATCGAGATATTTTTGTTGTCCGCATATACCTCGTCAATGTTAGGCCTAAATACTAAAGAATATCCTGTTAAGTATCAACCAGAGCTGGATTGGGTTACAATGGACAAGTATATCAGCAATCAGAGACTATTTCAGCTTCAAATCAATTGCATAATATTTGACGTGAAGCCCTATAATATTATAAACTTTTTTACAATATTTTATATATATTATTGTTTTATTATTGGTATTGTTTTTCAAATGTCGATCTTAATTTTTTATTTAGGGGCCTTGTGACATCGTCGGAAAATGGGCTAAAGTAAATTTCCTTCCAGAGATTTATATTAATACGAATTATTAAACTATATATACAGTATATTTTTCCTCACATATGTAAATCAGTCCTAAATAAGTAAATCCTAATCAGTCCTACTAACTATAACTCTCCTAACTGTCCTAACCTACCTAAGCGCAAATTTCGGGGAAGCATTGAGGAAAAAATCGGAACAATTTTGTTCGATTATGTCAAAAATAAGAAATCAAAATAAAATAGCATTAAGGGATTTGAATTATTGGAGGAGTTGTGTGAGTGAGAATGGATTAAATCGTCAACAATCGAGTCAAAAGTAGATTGTAGATTCTTTTTTTCGCAGAAATAACCGATTACCTAAATGGATTCGTGCGCAAGCGCTATTTCACTTGATTACTTCCAATACTTCTTATAATCGCTTTGCGTGAAATCCCCTATTATATTTTTTCGAGTGAAAATGCGGCCTAGTTGTCAAGTAACTTAATTTATTGAAACATTGATAAGTTTACTTGTACTTTGTACATGAATGTTCAGTCACGTAAATTACTATGATGATACTAATTGATACATGTACACAGTAACACAGTCTAGCCTAGCAGCTCGAGCTCCACCCCTGTAAAGTATTTTATATCCGGTACTTGTGGTGCAACGTGACCCCAGACTATAATCCTGGGAACGCGCTTGCCAACTGCCGAAGCCTGTAAAATATAAAATATAATAATGCATTCATACACATACGCTGATACGCTGCGCGTTAAAAATGAGCTTTCCAACTTTAGATTTTTTAATAATTTTAATTGTCAAAGATTTTCATGGATGATCTGCACAACTTTTATAATGTCGCAAAATAAATGAATTGTTAAATTATATCTAGTTTAGAAAATAGTTTTACTATGTATATTACTCTACTCATATAGAAGCACGGCCATATCCAGAAATCGATTTCGGGAGGGGCAAACTCCAATTATAGATACATGTATCAATAGTAGCGCGTAGCGCGAGAAACTTGAGCTTTAGGCGAACATCAACCTAAAATGCATGAAATACGCGGGTAGCGCAAAAAATGTCGCGATTTTTTGCCCTTTCAGAGAAAAATAACCTCTCTTTTGGGATTTCAGGGGTGGCAATTGCTCTATTGCCCACCCCCTGAATACGGGCATGTATAGAAAGTTTGCATTTCACTTCGATAATTGTTAATAAATAATGCAGTTATTTCAAAATATACTAATTGTTTATATATAATTATCAATCATAAAAGTAAAATGTTTTCTTTTGACTATAACAGTAGCAAAGTAACAATAGTAATTTTGTCATATATAACTTGGATAGTATGGGATTGGGAATAACCAATAATAAAATAATATGACTATTATGGCCTAGTGGCGTATTTAGGGATAGGGCCCCGGGCCCCTCCAAGATTTTTCGAATGTACACAGGAATATACTATTTGTTCTAACCCGTCCGTTTTCCTTAGAAAATTTTCTGCCCTTGCCCACTGATTTCCCGCAATAGCAGGCGGAAAGTGAAAAATATTTCTGTATTATTTTTAAACCTTAAAACTCATTTTTTTGTTTTTCCATTCAATTTGCCCACGCCCATCCCGTACGTAAAAGCTGTCTAGATCCCACCCGATGTTCTTCCTGGGGCTATTGTATGTTTATAATGTATATGGTTTATAATTTAGAAACAGTAGCGCCAAAAGGCGCATAATCTCCGGGAGGAAATTTATTGAGTATTTTGGCAAAGCCTCGAGTAGTTGCAGGTAAAATTTTGTTTTGTTTACGATGTACAAAAATTTGAAAACGAAATAATTAATTATGAAAACAAAAAATAGGTACATAAAAACTTGTAAACTTTACACAGGTTTACTAGGAGTCTGTTTAAAATGCACTCCACATCAAACCAAAGAAGCTGACAAATTTTTAAGCTGGATCCAAGAAAACAGAAAAGATCTCTTCAAATTAGCAGTTGAAAAGTATTTAGAAAAAAATGGAATTACTCCACCTAAGGATTATAAACCACTCGTTCCTTCTAATTCTACTGACGCAGAAACAAATAACTCTTAATCATCGATCGATTAGTACAATTATCCAAAGCTAATAAAACGTTTACAAAATATGTATGCATAAATAACTGTCAAGAAATAAACACAGACGATACATTTAACCATTAATGTTATATCATTGAGATTAAATTAATAAATAAATGCAAACATAATAACAGTATACGAACTTGCCACTGTCTACCACTCTACCATAATAATACAGGTTTTGAAGGAAACGGTAGGATTTGCAAGTGGCAAGGCAAGTAGCTAGCAGGGCCGTACCCAGGATTTCTCTCTGGGGGAGGCTAGCTGGAAATGCATTGAAAAATGTTGTATGAAATATGACCAATTTATCAATTTTAGTTTGCGACATTTATTTATTGGTAATTGAATTGATTGGATATGTCAAAAACCTTGGACTAGTAATTTTAATTAATTCTCATTGAATTATACGACAAAGATTTACGTTTATGTCTACTTTAAATATAAAGTGGTTCTTCTCCAATGCGAACATGGCGACTATTTTATCTAAGTCGTAATCTGTGTACGTTTAGTAATGTCCATAATACAATGCGCAATGGGCGACGAAATATTGAACGGTTTGACTTAATATTGCCAAACGTACACTTTACATAGAGATAATGATTTTTTGATGAATGAACTTAACAAAAGCCTGTTTTTGAGTAAATGGTACAATAAGGGGTATTGGGGATGGTTGGACATAAAAGATTAACTTTCTGGCTAGTGATCATGGAAGAGAAAAATTCGATTTTCTACTCGTATATATGCGCCTGAAAACATTTTTTGAAAAAAACATTTTTTGAGTAGGAAAATACATTGCGGGAGCTGAAGGAATGCTTTTATTTGTGTTTAATCTTCGAAATGTAGAAAAAGCGGCTGAATGCTCACTAGATAATTGCTGGACCTTTCAAATGAATTTTTATACGACTTTCCACATTGTCTCAAAATTTTAAAAACAGGATTTTAGAAATTTCATTTTCATCAATTCATCTAAATACATGGGAGCCATAGAGTAAAATTGAGACTTGAGACAAATTGTGGGTTGTTCGTAAGCAGAACAGGCAACCGCGCGCGGTACCACCAGTATGTACCGATACTAAACTAAACTAAAGTAAAAATTACACACTAAATCAGTTTATAATTTTTACTTTCTGTGCAGAAGTTTTTCTATTTTTAAAGTTGATTTAATTTAAACAACACATTCAACATTCTTCGAACTACAAATGTGAAATGTCACATAATATTATAACAAGAACAATACTTACAACAACAACAATTAGATCAGTTCATTCAGATTGTATCATACAAAACTGCAATTCTAAGAGAACATTAAGTTCCCGACTTACAGCAGCTGCTGTGGCAAGGTTGAGCAGCGCTGCAAATTGTCCAGCTCAAGCTCAACAGAAAACAGATGTATTGGGAGTTAAAATCAATTATCAGAAAGTAGGGAAAGGAAGTCATCCCATAATTTGTATTCCTGGTGCACTTGGTAAGTAGTACTTACTTAGAGGATGCAATGTAATAAAATTGTAATTATTGAGTACAAAGTACACTAAAATATTTTATCGTTACTGTGCTGTGTGCTCCAGGATTTATCGAGTCAGATTTCGGTCCACTTTTAACAAAATTCCCGTTGGACAAGTTTACGATTGTAGCCTGGGATCCGCCTGGTAAGGGAGAAACCGAAGTTTCTTAATTTATTATTATTATTATTCCATTTGGGTGTATTTAATTTATCCGATGAAATTAGAATTTGTCAAGCGTTTATAAAGGTTTAGAGGTTTACTCGTAATATTTGTTTATTATTTTCTTTGAAGGGTATGGTAAAAGTCGACCTCCAGACCGAGATTTTTCAGGGGGGCCTCAATTCTTCCATAGAGATGCTTCCTTTGCTGACACTCTTATGAAAGTATAATATATGTACATTACATAAATATAATAGAATATGTAATAAAAAAAACAAATAATGTTACTTATTATGTATATCGTAATATGCAGTACAATCAACAATAATAATTCCATAAACTTTCCAATGAACTTATTTTCATTATTATTTCAGAACTTGGGATTTTCAAAGTACAGCGTTCTTGGTTGGAGTGATGGAGGAATTACTGGTTTGATTCAGGCTGCGAAATTTCCTACCTCAGTTCAAGCTCTTATAGTTTGGGGAAGTAATGCTTATGTTGGGGAGGAGGATGTTAAGCTATACGAAAGTTCGTTCAAAAACAATTAAATAACAAATTAATGATGATTACTGAACTGAGAATGTGAATATAAGACTGATTTAACATCTAATTGTATGTTTTCGAGCAGTGGTTCGTGATATAAACAAATGGTCTGCAAAAATGAAAACTCCGATGATTGAAATGTATGGAGAAGATTACTTCAGAAAGTTTTGGTGTGAATGGGTGGACACTTTCCAGCTAATTTTTAAAAATGGAGGAGATTTGTGTAAAAATGATTTGAAAAACATCAAATGTCCTACTTTAATTATTCACGGTCTAAAAGACCCTATGGTTCCTACCTTCCATGCAGAGTACCTACAGAAAAATATCATAAACTCAAAGTAAGTCATTATTCCTGCAAACCAACCATACTCTTCATTGTTACCGTAGGATTACATAACAATGTACTTATTACTTAGAAAAGATTTATTTAGCAATTACGAAGAAGAAATACAAGCAAATAAAAAATTGGAACGGAGAATCCAACTCCGAAGTTTCCTAAGTACTCTTTGCCGGACGAAACCAAAACCCTTTCTCCAAACGTCCCATTCCATACACCGAAATGTAATCTCAGTCTCAGTTCAATAAGTAAAGAACTAATAGGCACGGTCCACTTTCACAATATAGTGCACCAAGATAGTTACTAGGATACTTAAGGGCCTAGCTGGGTCATCACCTTGGTCGCACACGAAGCTTAAAATCACTGCTTAATTTTTGAATCAGGAATACATCGCTAACTCGTGGTAGAGTGAACACAGAGGATTGTGGTGGGTTGGGTACCAATCGAAAGGCCATTTCTTGGTGGAGTTAGAGAGGTCCTTCATATTAAACATAGGTTCACTCGTTTGGCTTCCACGATTTTTTGAATACAAGCGTTTTTTAATGAGGGCATTCAAAAATTTACAAATTCGACGGTGATTCCTACTTATACAATTCATGAACACAAGTTTCGATAATTTTGAAAATTTCGAAACTCAAAAATTTTCAATTTTTTTTTTATAACTTGAATACCGCCCGGCAATCAGTATTTCGGAGTTAGATTTCTTATCCAATTTCTTATCTGTATTTCTCCTTCGGAATCGCTAAATAAATCTTTTTTCTAACAATCATACAACCAAAGCTAAGTTTAGGTCTTTGTGGTATAAAATATTTTTTTTACTTATTGCAATTGTTTTTATGCTCCATTTTAGGCTCGTTGTTCTACCAGAGGCTAAACATAACTTGCATTTACGTTATGCGGATGAATTTATGAAAATTATTGAAAAATTTCTCTTGTCAAAAGTTTGATTGAAATAACAATATAAATATATAATATACTGTTGTAGTTTATAGCTTTCTACTTAATGCTAACTCTTATTTAATAAGTAAATGTATTCGACTTCGACCAGCTTCATGCCAAACAGCAATTTGCAGGGTATGGTCAGCAGGGGCTACAAAAAAAGCAATTAAAATATAAACGAATTACAATTTTCTTTGTAAGTTATTTTAAAACATTGAAATTATAGGTTGTCCGAAATATCGTTATTAATCTTTTTCTCTGCCAATAAATCGTTAAACAGAAATTATTGTGTTTAAGCTTTCATATATAATATGTATGCACTCTTTTCCCCACGCGGAGTGAGGGCGCTGATTCGCTAGTAAATTATATCATAGGGAAGTTTCCGTTCAATTTTAATTTATTGAGCATTAATTTGCAGTTATGTATTTGTAAAGTAAATTACAGCTTTTGTGCAAAATATTTTTATAAGTGCATGTTTTCAAGCTGCAGTTATGAAAAATAATTTTTCGTGAAACAGATAGATGAAATTGTTTGCTTTACGCAATGCACATAAACATTCATCCATGCGCAATGCACTTTTCACTATTCAGTTTTCTCCTGCCATGCACTTAGCAAGTTTTCATGGTGAAACAGAAACGTTGCAAAAAGCTGTGAATAGTGAATAAACTATTTTAAAAACAGAGTAAATCAGTAGCGTCGTGGTCGTGTAGTATAATCTGGGTTGGCAAAAATGCGGGGTTCCGGGACTGTCAGCCCCGCGGGCACCATTAACTTCCCAAGAGCACCCGAAGGGTGCCCCACAAAAAATAAATTCTGTAAAAATTAACAAAAAATAGACTGTTTTTGCTAATATAAATCAGGCTATAAAATAAATAATGGCATGAATGAATTCTAAGCAACTCTTAAACTTAATGGTATTATATTTCAAACTTTATATGTATTTTCATGAAACTTAACTATAGGGGGAAATTGATTTTATTATGATTAACTGGGGGGGGGAATTCATATTATTATGATTAACTGAAACACATTACTGATATTTAATTATATTTTTTAAGTAAAAGTTTAGAACGCTAGTTTATTTTATCTATTAATTGTTATGATGTAATAGATCAACGAATGAATGATTATATAAATATTATATGACAGTGTTTAATGTTTTAATCATGTATGTATAACAATTCAATTTCATCATTTATTAATTTATTGAGTTGATCAACCTTCGGATCAGAGAGGAAAAAATGGTAGAATGCGTAAGAACGGTAACAATAATTCAATATTATCTAGAGTAGATAGAAAAAACCAAATTAGTTATTAAGGCAACTTGCACGGTCTTCATGTATCATCAATCAGCATCCCCCCGTGCATAATCTGGGGGGATGCTTAAGCACCCTTAGTGGATGCGTGCCTGTACTACACTCCATACTAGCATAGTTGAGGAATATTTTAAGAAATATTACACATATCTAACTGTTATTGTTTTTGTACTAGAGCCGACTTCAATTTGGGCCAGTGATTTTACATTGGGAATGCCAGGATTTATGTAAGCTGTGTCACAGCAGCTAGAGATAGCTTACAATTGGTATCTAATATTATAGACCGTGAAAACAGGAAAGCAGAGCAATAGAACATTACTAAATTATATGTACAAATAGTCGTCTTAAACAATGTACAATGCAGGTCACAATTTTATACACGACTAAAACTTTGAAAACAGCTAATTGTCATAAAAATTGAGGGGTAGTATGGCTATTGGCAATGATTTAGTCGGAGGTTCCAAATACAACAACCACTGTCGATTGGGGATGTCAAAAATACCTGAAAGAAAATATACGATATTAAAAATGTTAAAATCTTTAGGTGTATTATGGTAAATATGGACAAGTTAAAATACGATGATTTTTCCGTACCAACTGCAACAGTTTTAACATTATCTGATTTACGGGCTCCGCTACGAAAAACAGGATACTCACTATCACTATCGTCACTCAGAACCTCTTTGATCCTTTCAATTGTATTTGGTTTTAAATGTTTTCCAATTGCTTTGTGACGATGGGTGCTACTCTCAAAACCCAAACCCGACTGCTGAGGTATTGTAAGCCTCAAGTACCTTCATATGAAAGCTTTTCATTTTAGTATAAAACTAGAAAACATAAAATTATTTTTCCCAGTTGTGTGTATGTATGTTATATTCTAATTACTTGTTGCAATGAACGTGATATTCTCCATGCGTTAAAGTGAGAACACTCAATTCTGACCCAGAATTTTCTTTTACACCAGAATTAGGACCAACTTCAACATTATGCACAACAGGGCTTCCTTCTTGTTTTGCAAAATGAATATTTAAGCAAAATCCATCGGATATTCCATGGCCAACATCCTGAAGAATCTGAACAACTTGTTCGAAATTTGCAGCTTTCAATATTGCTCGTGCTATAAAGCTCCTAGCTAATAATTACATAAAACGTCGAATCAATTGTAGGCTACCCTTTAGAAAAGAACTTTTAAAAAATAAAATATTTGCAAGTTTAGACATGCACTTCTATTACGTTCGATATTTGCTAAAATGACTAACTAACTAGCTATAACTTTAAACTCACGTGTCTTGGTCGGGTAAGTTTCTTTAGGGAAAATTGTATTGACTGTGTAAATAAGTCCGTGTTCATTAAAACCCATTGTATAGCCCGGAAGATAGCCAGCATAAGTCAATGTTGTAAATTTTTCGATTTTCTCCCCCGATTCTCCGACAATTTCTACAGCCACTATATACACATTGTTCAGAAATTCTGGATAAGCGTCTTCAGTGTGGCCAATTATAACCTTAAAATAGAAACACTGAATTATAATTTCTATTTTTGAAAAACACTGGCTTCGTCATATTATATGCAAAAAATAGATTATAATAATAATATTATATCTTATTTTTATATCTATAGTTAAGTAGCTAGTGGAGGTGGGAACGAATGATCTAGTTTAAGTTATCATATATGAGACAGTTAGAGCCTAAATTGGTACAGTCGGTAGTTCTGCCAGTTCGCAGTAAAATATACCATGAAATAGAG
>JAQFYB010006791.1:0-11682 GCA_034694085.1 Pogonognathellus longicornis
AATGACCCAGTATTTTAGCAAATATTGCCTGTGACCCAACCGACACGGTGACCCAACCGACACGGATCTCCCCTACTCTACAACGTAAATAATATTATTATTATAGACATACATGGAGTAAAATAATCATGTTATGACTTCAGGTTCAACATAGAACAATCTTTTTTCTAGTAATTGTTTAGTTCTGAATAATTATTTATAGGTTCCAATGTAAAATCCTATATACACATTTTGTTTGTCAATACGAGGAAATGAAGCTTTGAAGAATATCTTAATTACAACGGAGCAATAGGCTCTATTTCTTGGAAATAAAAAATTGGCTATGATGGCGAGAATGAGAGGACTTTAAATGTAAGTGTAACATTTTGAATTTTTTCAGCCACTTATGTTCAAAGAGGATCTTGTGAAGAAATCTCAAATGAGGAGGAACCGCCTGGACGAGATTTCCTAACCGATTTTCAAAAAGTCAAATTGACTCATTTCTTCCGACATGTTCTAGATATGAACCATGACGATGTAATATCCGCTGAGGATTTCGTAGCTCTCAATCAGGTAACTACAAATAAGTAGTTTTCTTATTATTAGAAAAACTGGGTTTAAATGTTTTATTAAATACCTTTGGTAGCCATACTTTTAATTAAAATCGTGCGTTTTCATCATGATATAATTACAATTGTCTGATACAGGTGTTATGTTGTTTTACGTGAAGTAGTTAGTTTGTCACAAAATTTTCATCCTAATACGCTAATAAAGTCGGAAAGGTTTAACCGAGTAGGTAAGTGCGTAGATGTATATACATTGTGCATTAGCCTGTCTATTAGTGTGGACTCAGTAGACAAGTATTGACACGGACGTGTGAACTGAATTTTACATGGATTAGCTAATGGAGGGAGCGAAGAAATACCTACTACAAACATTACACATAACATAATCTATAACTGGGATACATAAGTATATGTATATAGGTATTTATACATTACTATAAATATTCTGTGTACATATGATATTGATACTCAGCACGGTTAACTCGATTTAAACTTACATTTAAATTGCATTATTTGGTTGTCAATATCATGTCGTGATACATTTACTAAACTTGATTTGTGTTTGTTCTACAAACTACAACGTACATTCGTTGTGGCTACCAGCTTCGTAATTGCAAATCCTATCACGCAGTTGAGAGAATTTCTGTCAAGGATTTTGTACGTTATACATCTTCCGCTATCCCTAAACAAGCTTAAACTATCAATCTATTGTTCTTATACTGTTATTAGAATGAGTTACTATAGATTTCACATAAAATTTCTAGAGTAGGTATACATCTACTTCTACACACTTACACGAAAGATGTGTTTAAAAGTATATTGAATAGAAGAAATAATTTTGTCCGTACACGACATTACTCGCTATATTATGCAAGCTTGAGAGCTTGGGTTAAGCCCTCTTTGCCACTTACGTGTATTATGAGTCAACAGTACAAAAATCTTATTTTAAAATATGTCAATTGAAAATAATTTGCCATTAACATCACATTCTTAACTGCAAGATTGAATCTATTATTTGTAAGCGAAAGCATGAATAAACACATCAGATCCTCACACACTAAAGAATTCGCAAGTGTAGGGGTAACAAGGTAAATCATTCTTATATTGAACAAGCTAATGTTAGAAGTATTATTATCTTGTTCCAAGATTCCTACACACTTTATAGTAAATAACTGACGAAAAATTTTTACAACTGCATATTTACATAAACGAAACAATACGTTTACAATGATTAATTATTCATTTTAGAATATCCTATTGTGTGTCAGGGTGGCCGACGTTATTATACTAGTTGTGTGTCTTGTAGGAAACAAGTATTTACAATACCAATGCCTCAGATGTAGTATCCATAATTATATGCTTAAGTATATGGTATATTGACAGAAATGTGTTCTATTTTGGTTTTCAGAGAATTCGACATTATATTGAATGGTCATGTGAATGCATTGAGTTCCACATCCTCAAAGAAGTTCATTCTGGATTTTTGGAGTGTTTTCTTAATCAGCCTCTTGACGATTGTTCCCATATGTACTATTGTAGTTCTGAAAGAGGTAATTTGCTTGATGTTTATTACAAAGAACGACATAATTGGTTTGGATGCTGCATTTAACATTTAATGCAAAATTCGGATCAAATTATCTTCAGTCAGTGCTTTCAAAATTTGTGTGTGCATCAGATTAGAGACTGGGATAGTACCGAAGTGAAAATAAAGAGTGAAGTTTCATTATAAAGCATCAAAGGTATGCTTTAGCGAGGAGGTTATTAGTTTTAAACATTAATTGATGTTCGCAATATGCCATCAATTAACCATGGCTTATCGTTGATTCTCTAGAAGCTGTTGTGTTTAATTAATGCCATGCCTTGAATGTAGTCAGTTAAACTAGACAGAATCTCTTATAAATAAAAGCAAACTAAGAACATCCCGTCAAGTTATAGGTCAAAAGCCTCCACAATTTCATGGCATTTTGCATTTGTTGAAAATGTTCTCGAGTCAACCAAATAGGTATTTCACGCTACCGACGTTCTTTTTGCAGAAAAGGCGCATGGACAATGAAAGATGTAAATGTGATATACTACTCTACTACTACAACTAGTAAATAAAATATTGGAATTAATTTCGGTAATAAAACTTGTAAAGCTCTGGTAGAAATGAACGTTAGTTTGCAATTCAAATGATAAATAATTGATAATAAACCCCTTTTATCTATGAAAATACTGGAGAAGAGTATATGTGTAATATGTGCAGAGAAAACAAGTCGCATTTTTGTAGCACACTTCCTATTTATATGCATTAAAAACTAAACCTGAATACACCACAACGTCCATCACAACACGTTTTACCCAATTTTCTGTAAACAATGATGAAAGACTTGCTCTATCAATTATATTGTCATAATATTAGAAAAGGAAACAACAGCGATGTTTTTGAGCTGGAAATGAAAATATTTTTATTTCTCTCTATAGGTATACACTATACAACATGTGAGAATTAATCTGTCCCATGCTTCAGGCAAAATTAATTAAAAACTATAAATTATGCCTGACTACCTACAAAAAAGATTTTATAATACTTTACATTAGTTACATATACACAGAGAAATATAATGGCAAGTGTAACAATGATATTGTAATGTAGCAAAATATTAGTTACAGTTGAAAGAATTGTTTTGTGTACACTACAATGAGTACAATCCTTTGCATAGAAACTCGACATCATGTAAATGTGGAAGAATGGTTAGACGTTTGGGGACTGCTTTTGAACCCTGCTCGAAGTATGGAAACCCTCCCATTGTGGTTGCAATATTTTCCCAAGATACTGTTTCAAGTTATTAATAAGTCAGGTGAGTGAAATTCATTTATTCGCTTGAGTGAACGGAATTAATAAAATGTTTCTATATATGCGTCGTAATTTTCGGTGAATGCGATTCAAATTCAGTTCTATAGGGCAAATTTTCTGACGCAATTCAATGAATAAAAAATGAGTTTATAATTCAAACCCCAGTTTGGACATATCCGTTAGAAGAAACCAGTAACTTTACATGTCACTTTCCCCCTAAAAGATAAGTCCCAGCTTTATTTCATTTCATTGTTTTTTCATTTCAACTGATGAAAGTTATTCACGCCCATATTATTACCAACAAATTATAGTACAGGAATATTCACCGACATTTTTGTCATGTATCATTTTTTACTTCCAGCTTTTCAAATTACCTAATTACACACTATAAACACTTACGTCCAATCATAGGTTGTAAAGATAAGTTTTGCCCGTATCCGTTTTTTGGACTTTATATTTGTAAAAAATGGTTTGCATACACGCTCTAGATTTGACTGTGATTATTTGTTTTTTAGGTTCGGGTACAATATCGAAGGAAGAACTCCGTGCATTTTACACAATGTTTCTTGGTATCGACTTCCGCGTAGTGAACGAAACACTTGACTCCATTTACAGTGCTATGACAGACGTAAGTTATTTATTTTCTACAAAAGCAACATTATATTTTATAGTGTGTTATCTGACCCTATGCACCACACAAAGATACAAATACGTGGAATTTACAGTCAATGAACTGAAAATGTGCCCAACAATTTTTTCGCTCTTCTTTTTATTTCTACCAATATTAACTACCTGGGGAGACGTTGTAAAGTCATCGTAGTCCCATTCTCCCATTCGTATTCATGGAAAGTGAACTTTAATGCATAGACGATTGCACAACCAACTTGCAAATAAATATAAATAAGAAAGTGCACACAATGCAGCTTTATTGAAATTAGGGTTTTCATTATAGCTACCCGATTTTTTAAAACCGATTTTAGGATTTGTAGGGCTACTTCTCAAGCTACCGATGTTTTTTGATAAAAGTGAAAGTAACTTTCTCCTGCACTTTCTCCTTTTGTAAAAGCTTCGTTGCGGATTTATTATTAAGTCCAACAAAAAGGGAATAATTTGGGTTTAGGTACTTATTAGAATATTTAACAGTTAATTGTGGTTTCAATTTAAGTCTTGTTTCATTATATTTGTTTTGTTTCAGGGATCCCGTCACAAAATTAATTACGGATTGTTCAAATTATGCTTTGCAAACTTTCTCTTTGGAAAGTACCCTCATGGACCAGGCCAGTATTTGTTTGGTATTTGCTCTCCGCAAACGCTTAGGTGCTCTTTCCCGATTGACTATAGTGCACTGAATACCTCTCCCGATGATTTACAGCCATATGACCCTGAGAAAGATAAAAGTCAGTGCAATCGAAGATCGGTTATCGTATAAATTTTGCTTAAAATGAAATATAACTGTACAACAAGCCTTCATGTAAAATACTCCCATTGTTTAAGAAATAATTTTAAGTAAATATATAATATTATTTACACATTTCCAGATTCATTTTTTATACTTATTTAATTAAAAGAAAAATTTGTTTTCTAAACTTTTGGAAATACCTTTTTTAACCCGCAAAAATATAGTTTGTACTTACAAAATTAAGTAGGTATGCCTTTCGAATATATCAAATTGAAAATCTGAAATGAAATGAACTAAACTGGAAAGGTATACTGTGTATGTCAATACCATGTTAAGTATGAAACAAATAAATCAATATACCTAACCGAGAACTTCAAGAAATATCAACTATAAACTATATCTATCAAAATTGAATTAATTGTTAATAGTAAACATAAATCTAATTATTCAACCTAAAATGAGCAAGGTGAAAGTTAATGATAATCATTTGTTTATTGTAATTCTACATACTGTCAAAACTTTTAGAATGCGATCCTGAACAATATGAAAGGTTAAATTGCAAATTAATTTTATTCGAATTTATGAAGGTAAATTCAGCAGTTATCCAATTAGTGAAAAAATGTTGCTATGGAAACTGTGCACAAACTTTTCCATCCACCTCTCATTTTCGCAAACTGGGAATTTTGCAAATTAGGATCGCATTCTAAAAGTTTTGACAGTAGTATACAACACTATAGTTTAGTTTGTTTAAGGCTTATGAAACTCCGATCATGTAGATGCTATGCGATATATCTGATTTAAAAGTAATATTGGAAGGGAAAATTACCCCGATACGTAATTAAGAAATCCAATGTTCCCCATGCTGACATTAGATTGTATTTTTAATTGAAAGTCAGAGCTGTTAGAAGAAAATAATTAGTACTTGCAGCTTGAAGTCATTTAGTAACGCAGTATGCAGCATAGAATTTTCCCAGTTATTAAAAACGACAATAGCCTAATTCATCGGAATCTATGTATAGATTATTTAAAAGTAAATGTATAGGGAGCAATGTACCCAAACTACCTCACGCAAAATACTATAAATGTAAATGGTCAATACTTTCACTAGTAAGCTATTATTGTCAGTCACAATTGGTTAAACACTTTCCTGATATTTTCGCATTTAATTGTTTTAAAGATTCTAAAGCACTTTTCAATAATTATGGTCCATTCCGAAAATTGAGAACATGGAATCTTTGTACAGTTCTTAATTACATAGTTAAGCAATTGTATACCTTATAGTAGGCAGATATCCTTTTTATCAATTAGTTGTAACATTACATATCAATATACATAAAATAATTATTTCCTAATTTCCAACACCCACCAACAGTTGTATAAATTTTCATATGCACAGAGATTCTATGTACTTGTTATAAAGATTGTATTAACGGAGAAAGTGAATGAAGCTACACTGAAGAAAGTCCCACTAATATTGTAGAGCTATTTTCTTTTCTGGATTTGAATCGCGTGTCACGTTGTTTCAAATAATTATGTCTTACATGTCTCACAAACCGAATTAAAAGCTAAAGTGTCTACCTATATATCAATTATATGCATTTCTGTGCAATTATTGGGTGTGTTATGTCAATCAAAAAAATGCAATCAGATTTCAACATTGAATAATGTTTTAATACTCACAAACAACGATTTGATGAAACAAAGTAAAATACGAGAATTTTAGGGACATCTGCGTTAGTGCATTCCATACAAAGAACTAGCTATGCTAATTATCCGGGCTGTTTACCATACCAAGTGTTATGTCATAGAGTGATTTCACGAATCGAAAATGACCCAAGAAGCATGGGTATAAAGGTGTAAAGTGTAAGTACCCATAGGTAGGTATGTAACTTTCAAAATTACTCGAGCTTCCGTATTACTCATTGGGTCATGTATTCCCCTGACCCAACTTATATTATTCTCTGCGATACCATTCTTGCCTATTACTAATCTGTAGTGTGTCTTTTAATGTAATAAAGATAATTAATATTAATCTTTCAATTATAATCCGTTAAGCATGTTAACTTGCTACAGAGGCCAAATCATTTTATATTATGAAAGTAACTGTACATACCAGTAAAAACAATCTCTAAATAAAATTGCACATGTACTTAGAACATGACCATTAGAAGAATCTGTAACTGAATTTAAGTTAAGCTTATTAGGATAAAACGTGAGACATGAGACGATATGTTATAATTGTAATGTTTTAAATTAAACCGTGTTATTTCATTGTACTTACATAACTTTGTTTTAAAAGAAACCCAGAAAAAATGTTTTAAAAATTAACACATACTACAGTCATTAAATAACCCTAACCTCCATATAATTTAAGCCATACCTCGGAGTGGAACTGTACTAACTAACTAACTATCCATACACCAAAATGTATTAGAGTTTCTCGTAAAACTAGGACTCTACAATAAAATGCCAATATCAATCTTGGATCTTGCCCATAGAGAAACTTTGTCTGCATCTAATCAACTGTCGATAGTTTACCTTCACCTTGATAAAGTTTTTAATAGTGATTTTAGTGCAACCTGTCCAAAAATATACAATTAACTTTTTACCGCTAAAAAATAATTGACTAAAACTAATATCATTGTTCAGCATCTAAAACATGGCCAACCTACATCATTAAAGTCGATGAAAGTCATTTGTGAACTGCAAAAATCGACCTTTATCAATTTTAATGACATTTGGACGTTAGTCATGTTTCAGATTATGAAAGTTAGCTTTCCTGAAAAAAATTCATATCGACTACAATTCAGTCAATTTTTTTAATATTTTATAGAAGATTTTGCTTGTAATTTAAACCATTGTATAAACTATAGTTCATTAGAGTGCAACAAGACTACAAAGATATAAAGTTTTAAAGGTCTTTAAAAAGTATCCCAATTGCATTTTGGGTCCTACACACAGTGACTACAGTCCCACATTATACGATTGAATAGAGGCGAGGTCAATGGTTGTTTGGTACCCTGTATTATTTATAAATAACTAAAATTCACAAACCATCTTTTCGGAAACATCAAAGTTATGTTATATAATAAGGCCTGGCATCATCTCCATGTACAATCAAACACGGTCAAATATATTGTAGAACTTTAATCAATGGAATTTAGTATTTTATTTGTACAAATATAGAAAAACAATGTTTTTACTCTCATATCAAGCTTTATCTTGGACGGATTTAGTTCAATATTAGATTGAAATGAAATACATTTTCTGTGTTAAATAAAACATTAAAAACAAATACAAATAAACACTTATTATAAAATTGTGTCATTACAGTTGCTATAATTATTATATGAAATACTTTTGATACAAGTCAGTAGAAGTTTAACTAACAATAAGTCTACGTAATTATTGAAAATGTAGTTGTAGGTTCATACAGATTGAGTTCACACAGATTAATTCAAGTTGCCATTAACTTTGTTCTGTATATTTTCCTATCACGCTATGTTTATTACCGGGTTGAATTAGATGTTCCTATTTTAAATCAGAAATCCTAAACTGGAATGTATTGTTCCTATTGTAAATTCAGGAATGCACAATTTCTCAACGTTTATCATTGGCACAACCATTTCCTAAGACATTTAACTCATTCATGTTTCATGTCCGACAGATCCATTATCCATTAAAAAAGGAATGTATCAGTAAACACACTAATTATTTTGGTACCCTTCACCAAACTATTCTAGATCCTAAGAGCTAAAAACGTCAAAAACCGATAATTCGTAATAAAATTCTGATGTTCGGTATTAGTTAATTCACAGAATTTTGAGAAATTGAGATCTATATACTTGTGAATTGAGATACTTACAACTTATCGAGAAGTTTAACATAACTACTTGTAATTCAACTAGGTAATCTAAATTCTGGACGGAATGGACGGATTACACCTCAGATCTTAACAAAATAGAAAAATGTTACCAAACGATATCTTTTATTACCCTATTTATTGATGTTTAAAACCTATTATGTTTTCAGATTTTACTTGTCAGACAGAACTTAACAGTGCTTACACAGCATTTAAAGTCATACGATCCGAAAAATTGAAAGAATTACACTATGAACGTGTAATTTAAAGGCACATTTTTCAGTTAAGCACATACTGTTTAAAACTAGATTTTACTCTATTTAAGTAAACGAATTAAAAAATCAACAAGTACCATCCCCAAATACTATCTCAAAAACGCTTTGAGTTGAGACCGTACAATACAAATAAGTGCTATTTATACAACCTTCCACAACTATTCTTCATACGTGTCTACAACTTTTAAAAATGTAAATACCAGTTGCCTCAACTTTAAAATAGATTAAAAGCTCAAACGGTTTCATCCCAATAAAACATTTTGTCATCAGGAATGTATTCATCAATTAATATATTGGGTGTTTGCTTATCGCGGATGTATTGATAATATGAGTAGACGGCCAAACAGCAGTAAATCTAAGAAACAATCAAATAATAAAGCTGAATTAATAATACAATAAAAGCATTTACAGTTTACATTTTATAAACCCTGCCCATCTTTGATAAAGTATATTAACGCTTGTAGCTATATAGCTATTAGCAGAAAAATTGTACTAATATTTAGAGTTAAAAATACAAACAAGGATGATTTATGAATTTTACGATACCACTGAACTATATAGTTTCCAAAAAGTTTTAAACTTACATGGTACGCCATCCATACCCACATGCAGATAAGAGCGAATATGTTCTCCAGCTGAAAATACGATTCATTTTATATTACGAAAATATTGTTTACAGAACATACCATGTGTGCTCTAATTATTATATAATATATTGAAATTACGTATTAACATTTAATCAAAAAAACTGAGACTTACGTAAATGTAATAAGCCCACATCCAATGAAATCCGATGACGAGTTGATAAAGAATTATGCAAGACATTCCAATAATCCAAGGAATAAAATATCCTCTTATTTCAGTTTTCACTCCATAAATCATTAGCAGTGAAGAGACAAACAATAGCAGAAAAAAGAAAATTGCCAGCCCTCCAGCCACTTGGGTAGCTGAAACGGAGAAAATAAAATTACAGTTAAATATTACGTAAGGTTGTAGGAATATTATAAATGTAATAGCATTTAAAATCTTGGTATGGAATGTACAATTCAAAGCAAAATAATCGGCTATTACAGTAGTCACGGTCGGTCTCAAAATACGGCATGTAAAACTGGCTGGATTCTCCTCCATTCATAACATAACAAGTGTATGCAATGAAAACTATAGATCCCATCTGAAATGTTGAATATTTTATGGTCAATGTCATTTTAAAACTGTGTCCCACCCGTCCCACTTCACACTTGGGACAGGCAATTAGGTAACAGGTATACCATACCATATCTACAAAATTATAAGCATCCCAAATAGCAAACAGCTAATTATGACTATGACGCATTTTTAATTTGTAAAAACAATTTAAATAAGTACAAAGTACATCTTACCGCAGTGTAGAACGCGAGGGGATAAATAGCTTGTTTGATATTGTCGTACCAATAACAAGGTGTCCAGAACTGACTTAAAAGTACCATCTTTGCGTAGCTAATTACTATGTACTAGTTGCACGCAAAAATCCCCTTAAAACTCAACACGAATTAAAACCAAACCACTAACACCCACTGTTACAACTAACGACTGCAATTATTATTAAAGTTGTTATTTGTATTTGTTATTAAAATTATTATTTTGTAAAATGCGATGGAATGCGAAGCAAGCTTTGGACAGGTGTGCGTGTGTTGTTGTGTGGGGTGTGTCGGTGAATCCGTGTGTGTGAACTGTGAAGTCTAAAATGCATACAATATACAAAAACACAACTAAACACAATCTAACAGTTTACACACAAACCTGAATATCCCGTTTTGTCCGATAACGAAGAGCAAGAAATCCGAAAAATATTTAATACACAATAAAATATCTATTGCACACGACAGTTGAGAAAGTTGAGATATATGGGAACCGGCACAATTTTTTGAATGCAATCTAACCCCGTTTCCTTGTAACGCTCGAACTCGACCCCAACCCGTCAATTGTAATACTCGAACCCGAACGTAACTGTTTACCATAGTGCCTTAGTGTCCGACGTCCGAACAGAATACATTTTAAACGCAAATATAAATTATAATTCCACCCCAAAAGCTTGATACCCAATCTATTTAAAGAAAGTATAAATATGTTGGTAAATTAAATAAATAAATAAGCAAATGAAGTCAGAAGTTCAAATCAATGTTGATGTTCTGCAATGCCAAGAACTTTGCACAATGGCATTGTCATATAACTTAGCTAAAAGCCCCACTCTGTATAGTTACGCGGGTTCGGGTCTGGGTCGTACTTTATTGGTTAGTTAGCGGGTTCAATTCAAGTTCAGGTCAGGTCCCAAAAATGATACCCGTTCTCAACTCCAATCGCCTAGACGGAAAGTTTGTACTATGTCGGCTAACTTTTCATTACTGACTATAGCGTTGCGGATCAACATACATAATCTAAAGCGCGGGAATCGAGTAGAGCGCATTCCAGTTTACAATGCAATGTTGTGATTCGAACATTAGAAGTAGATCTTTTCCGAAATGTTTAATGTAAACAACAATAACTGAAAAGCATTTAGTTACTCTATCACTTCCGGTTTCAACATTACAAACGTTCAACCCAATAGGTTAGTATTTCTTATTTTGTCGTAAAGAGTACATGTATATGTGTATGTAATGTAGGTATTAAGTGGAAAGTTGTTTCAATTTATATACACTGACTTACTGACTGATGAGCAGATTTTTAAAAGATATGTAAATTAAAAAAGACAATGTGGAGCCCAGTAATGACTTATTGTGCACTGCATA
>JAQFYB010006792.1:0-11682 GCA_034694085.1 Pogonognathellus longicornis
TCAATTTCTTGTAAGAATACTTCCACTGAGCATGAGAATACAATATAATGTAGTAGCGTAAAGAAACTAAAGATCTTATTGACTAATTTAATTTGCAACATTATTACCTTAGTTGATTCTAAAATAGATTATCTAAATTATATTACTCGATAACTCTTGTGTAAAACCATTTTTTTTAGAAATTCAGTAATAATTAGTTACGGTAAATGGTATGATGCCAACATGCCAAGTCATGTAATCTGATAGTTCATAAAAACTTGAAGTTATAATTTTAACAAGTATAACTGTTTCATGCTTCTAAATCATTGCTTCAATAATGCACAACACAATTGACATTTCAAAATTTCTCAAGTGAATGAAAAACTTTGGCCGTGTAAATTGTATAATGAATTGTTGTGTGTCAATGTAACAATTGGTATTAACAAGTATAACGAAGCTTTCAAGAACCGTTCCATAATCAAATAAACTGAATTTACATAATCCATTGTGCCTTTTCGTTTACACACGAATTGCTGCCACCGTCACCTAACATCATGCACCGCACAGTTTCACTAATAAGCGGGTTAAGTTATTGTGCTCAGTATTGACATGTCATTTATCTTACGCTGTATTAGAGTGCATCAACTCAACTGCATAAAGGGGTGAAATACATAAAAGTAAAAAGTATGGATG
This sequence comes from Pogonognathellus longicornis, assembly GCA_034694085.1. Lineage (NCBI taxonomy): Eukaryota > Metazoa > Arthropoda > Collembola > Entomobryomorpha > Tomoceridae > Pogonognathellus > Pogonognathellus longicornis. The sequence goes on from JAQFYB010006792.1 coordinate 673, forward strand.
TTTGTACTTGTATTATATTATATTGAAATACATTTTAATAAATACACTGCCTTAATACTTATTGTAACACACACACTATACATACCATACCATTTTTATACGGGAGAAATGCATCAATATCGATTATTGCATCTCGTACTAGAGTTTCTGCCATAAGAAAATCATATATGAAATAGCACGTATACTGTTTGGCGATGGAAATGGTAAAATATACTGCATAAATGTACCTATGTATACAAATATACCCAACTAGAGCTACTAAACATTGTTGTGTATTATTATTACGACTGTATACGCCTGTGACAATGTAAAGCTAAATGATTAAGTGTGGGACGCAAGGATAGGGATACCAATACATAAAGTGGAATATGAATTGAATATGTGGGGAATGTATCAACATCCTCCAGTTCTCATTTATATTCTACTGACGACACTTACACTTTCAATTGAATTGAATTGAATTTGCTTTCCTTGTGCAAATTGAATTGTAAATTGGAAGTGTTTTCTCTTCTATTCCAACTACACCCTCTTTTCCTATCACAAGAAACACAGACCTCTTAGTAAACACCACAAGCTTACAATATATACATACACCTAGTATGATTTCGGCATTAATAATATACATATTATAACGAAATAATGAGCACAAATTATAGTTCATCGTATTACACCTACCCACACACTCATTCACATGACCATCTCACTTAGCATACTTTAGTAGCTGTCACTGTGTCATTCCATTAAGGAAATGATATGGGTAATTTCAAGTTACGAACGAAGGAAACAGTTAGGTGGGTCTGAGTCGCAAACATGTAAGTCAGTTAGTATTTAGATATCAAAATGTGGCCAGTATATATAACTGTCTTGTCTAGTATTTGTACATAGGTACTGTTGACTGTGTGAATGTAATCGCATATTAATATTTTAATTGCCCATCTCATAATGAAATTATGTTCTGCACTGTAAGATGGTGAGTTGAAGTGGTTTGAGCCATACATACATGTCAAGTCACTCATTACTTATTCAAGAGAATGCTGCTAACACTAACCGCATATAATAATTGGCCTTTAGTGAGTTAGAGTTGTATGAGTTATAAGTGTGTTCTGCAGAAAATTGTGGTATAATACTCGGCAGACTATTTAGCGTAATCCCATAAGAGACAAGACATGGCAAACCGCAAACAAACGACGACAGACTCAGGAGACCAAGAGAAAGAGTCGGGTGGACGTTTCTACCTACGCATTACACACACACACTTTCATACGAGAGAGTTGCGTGCGTTTGTACTTCTGTGAATGAAAATGTCGCAACTTGCCAAAGGATCTTCATTGGGTTGTAAATCAACGGCAATTACGCAAAACAAGCCTTGACAGGATTAATTGCTACAAATTCCCGACTCGATTTCTCTGCCACTCTGGAAGCGATGATATTAAAATGTACAAACTCACATTCACTTGACTATACACATATCTATTTGCATCTCGTATATTATATTCGGAACATCATCATCATCATCTCTGTACAGCACACAGCCAATAATTATTAATATCCATCCAGTCCCTTTCTCGTCAAATTATTTCCCTTTGAATATTCATATAATATCAACCGAACCGAACATCGTGGTTCAGAGTAGCATTCATTCTCCGCGACATCACACGGCCACCCAAGCGTCACAAATAAGTCCACATCATCTCGTCACTTTATCAACAAATCCTCGTAACATTCTTCGTGTATGCCCTATTTACATTTTGACTTGATGATTGCGACGCTCTGATCTGATCTCCCCTTCTTCATTCTTCCACACAAATTTCAATTTTGCACTAACTAGCTACTGATTTTCTCCCGTTTTTCAAAAAATCTCAATTTGAAAAGTCTTAATAATAGTGCAATAAAATATTGTTTCTTTTCTATAATTCCGGTTAATATTCAGCTACTCTAGGGGTTCATCCAAGCGATATGTACTTCGTCTAGTAGCTGTATAAATTGTTCAAAAGTACAAGAAGGTGTACTTTCGTCCATGCACTTCACGATGTGTAGTTTTGCTTGAAATCTATTCTGCTCAGAGGGTTTCTTTTTATTTAAATATTTTGTACTTTCAATTATATATTCAGATAGTAAAGTGTGTACTCCCGGAAAACATATTTCACAAAGATATTTCTTCTGAGAAAAGATCCATGGGGCAATGAGACCAAAATTATTATTAGCACGTTCAAGTTCAATTCGACATAAATGGAAAGTGTAGTATACGAATAATATTTGTATACCTAATACCTACTTCAATATACATAGTTGAGAATTCTAAGTACAGAATTTATATATATGTATGTAATTGCAATAGGTATAATAATTATGGAATTTCTATATCTCATAGTATATGCAATGTCTAATGTGTATATGTACAACTACTGTTATTTCAGTTATTTGTACTTACTGCATAATAACACGTGAACTACTTCCTTTGTGTATTTTGAGTTAAGTGATGGGAAAGACTTGTAGGACAGGGCAAGAGCATAGGACAAGGGTTGACAGATATAGTGACTTGAGTGAAATGAAATTGTGGATGATTCTTCTTGCGGTCGCTGTTATGGGATGTGATGGGAAGTCATTTGATGATTTCATGGTTTGACTTCCACTCTCACTCTCTCCTATGTATAAAGATGAGAATATTCTGTACAATACGACCTAGTCTACTAAATAAGTACCTATAGTGTATTCCCTCACATAGAACAAAATGTATAGCAGATTGAATTACCACACTACTGTGTGATTATATACGTTGTATATAGATGTGGATGTTTATATGTAGTTAAGTGTATGGGAGCAGGGAAGATCTCATGTGTGTGCAAGTATCTCTAACTTATGTGATGTAACTGTAACCCCTTCCCCTGCTTATGACTTCCAATACATTTAACTCATTCTCAGTCTTTCTACTCTCTGGATGACTTCTCTCACTTTTATTGAATCGCTTTTATTGTTTTCTCGTGATCGGATACGTCCGCTTCCACATTCCATTTTCTAGCAATGCAATCGTCCATTCCACACTTCTAGCTATTCTCGACAACATCTCTTTGTATCTGTATACTTATAATGTGCTGTTGTCTCTAGTAAAACTACCATTAAAAATGCACTGGGAAATTTTTAGCTACTTTGCCTTATCTGTAGTAGCTTCAAATAATAATCAACATAGTTAGAAAATAATTTTTGAATAAATAGTGATAGATACTAATAATAAAACTTAGAATAGAATAGGTACAAAGGTAAATATAGAATTGAAACACGATTTAAGAGAAAGTTTAATCAAAATAATTGTATAAGCTCTCTTATTTAATTAATTCTATTTTATGCTTTTCTGCATATGTTTGTCCCAGAATACCTACGGTGTTTAAAGTTAAAAATACATTTAAAATAGATATTTTATTGTTACGTAGTATCACGTAAGTCCAATACAATTAAATTACAACTTTTTTTGAGATTTGAGATTTAAAAGATTAGAAATAAGGTAACACAAAACACAGTAGTGCATGTTTACTACAAAAACCTATTCTGCGAGGGAGTGCAATGTTTAGTAAATGTAAAAATGGGGTTTGTACTTGTACGGTATGTACGGGTAGTATTGGATTGGAATCATGTCATGATGAATACTTAACTACACACATCGTACATTGTAATATTGGTTGGTTACGTTGAGAAGGAGTTGTGATTTATACAAAACAAGTTTGATATAATGCACTGCTCTCCTTCTGCAGACTGTATATGTATTTTGTAATTTTAAAAGTGTCAATTTGTGGAATGAGGATCTATGTATGTGAATTGGGGTTGGTTTTGGTTTTGTTGGTTGGTTGAAGTTTGTTAGATTGGATTGTGGAGTATGAAGTCGTTTGTAAAGCGAGTCAAAGCGAGAGAGAGTTGATTTACTGCCTATTGTGCAGAATGAAACATAAAAAGCGAGTGGGACAAGATGAGTCGGAAATCTGCTCAATCTCTCGTCTCCACTTGAAATTGAATTTTTCTCAACTCCATGCACAGCTCGTCTGGCACTCGATGCAATGCGTACGCTAAAAACTACAAAAAAGAATGAGAATATCTTTTTCGTGCCGTTTCATGTATACGGAACGAAATGAGGATGCGGATGAGATGAGTATGGGTAGTAGTGCCTATTAGAATTTGTGTAATAGAAGATTCGTGCAGTGAAGTAGGCGACTGGGACTCAACTGAGCTTAGACTACTAGAGAAAAGAACAAGAGAACGAAACGACAATGCAACTCTCCTGTTAGCTACCACTATTTACTATTACAAGTATAATATTGTAGAGTTGTATTATTGCTCAGTGTTTCTTTTCAATGGAATCAAGTCGACAACTGTGTGTCTGCATGAACAGAACATTCAAAGTGAAGTGAAAAGATGCTGCTGAATGAATGAATGAATGGGATGATGTGGTGTGTAATGTAATGTGATCACAGACTATCAGAATGAAACAACCGGGTATAATCCGTTTTGCGGCATATTCTTCACACCTTATTTACTCCGAACAAGAAGAGAAATTCGAAGAATTGAAGAGGACGTTTCGCTTCATGTTCATCTGTCCCGTTATGTTGATCTTTACATGTTTCATCCTTGTATTATATTATACGTTATACCTTTCAACATTCAAATTTTGTTTATTTACTTGCATGCATTTTGGGTTTATATTTCGCACACATATATAGTAAATACACCCAACAGTTTTATCGATTTTTGCCCACCCTAATGTCATGAGGTCAATAAAAAGATTCACATTTACAGTTGCAAGTTGACCAAAGGTTGTAAGAAAGTTCCAATATTTAGTGAATGGTCAATTTCTTAATTACATACCAAGTTAAGCCAACGCACAATGTACACATTAGAGGTGCGACCGAACAGGTTTTTTAGTGTTCGTGTTCGGTTCTGTTCGGCAAATTTCATGTTCGGTTCGGTTCGGGTTCGGTACATCTATGAAAATAATGTTCGTGTTCGGTTCGGTTCGGCAAATTTCATGTTCGGTTCGGTTCGGGTTCGGTACACCTATGAAAATAATGTTCGTGTTGGGTTCGGCCCTAAAAATTGTTCTGTTCGCTAAGGCATAAAAATAGGAAGTTTGATTGTGAATGACTGTTGTGTCCACATATTGCTCAGAATATGATAAAGTTGACAATTAAGCCATTCTGAAATAACTAATACCATTATGAAAACTCATTAGCATGCACTTCCATAACATGGCGTCATATAATGCAAGGATTTACATTGTATAAATCTAAATTCCGACACAAGTTGGTTTCTGTCTTCATTCTTTACAGAATAATATATTTTTTGCTAGGATTTTTTGTTCGGCTTTGGTTCGGCAAAAAGTTCTGTTCGGCTTTGGTTCGGCAAAATGTTTGTTCGGTTCTGTTCGGTTCGGGTTCTTGCCCAAAAATCTTGTTCGGCATAGTGGCCGAACAGGCCGAACCGAACCGAACACCGAACATGTTCGGTTCGGTCGCACCTCTAGTACACATCCAGTCGATGCAGTATGAATTAGAGTTAGAATACGTGATATAGGTAATGAATTTAGGATATTATAATATGGGATATTTTTAGGCCTCGCAATTTTGTAGGGATAGGGGATATATCCCCGCTCGGACGCTCCCAAGGACTCTCCCAAATCCCCGTCTCAGCGCCGAAAGGCACCCAGGTCGCCTTTCTTTGATTGTACATACACCACACCTTCAGTTTGTGCACCATTATGCACAGACAGACAGACTTTCTGAAAAAACTTCCAGTGCTAATAAACCATTCAACAGATGCAACCAACTAGACATACAGCTAATCGGTGACGGTGCACATAGATAGAGGAAGGAGAGATCGATATCCAGACACATAGACATTTCGGAACTATAAAGCAGCTTAATAATAAATACCTAAGGGAAAGACAGAATGAACATAATTTAAGCTTAGGGAAGTGACATTGGAATCAGAATGGATAATATGTGAAAAAACTGCTGCTGTAAAGTTTCTGGTGTTTACCAAAGCACACAGCTTTCGATTTGTCTTGCTAGTGAGATATTTTTATGTTGCGATTTTTACAGATTCTACATGCAGAACCTGACAAAAATAATTTGCTAAATATCAATGACATAATGGCATACCTTTTTAACTCGATTAGACTTCATTCTAAAAAAATTGTAGTTTGAGTTTTTAACGCATTATTGATGCTAATGTAGGTGTAAGGTACACTTGTGCAGCTCACAAATTCACAAGCATTCATAACACAAACTGCATTCCATTGTTTAAATATGGGATTTATTTAACTCAATTTATTTAGGCTGGATTGGATATGGATGCGCATTACAGTGGCTTGGAATAAAATCTCAGTGGATTCAGTGAATGAATGTGTGAGTTGAGTTGCATGTAGATTGTAGATACACTGAAGGATAGAAAATGCAATTGTAACAGAGTGAGAGAAGTGTCAGTGCATTTGAATCCATCCAAGCGTCTCAATTTGTTTGACGCAAAAGATAAACTTCATTTCAAGCTCGGTCTGAATCCGATTCTAGAGTACACTTCTCATTGGATTTATAACCTGGGTTGGGATATGTATCTCTCTTTCCCATAATCCTTCACACTCTCAACGCTCATTCTATACATTTAGTAATATACTTGCTTTCTATAAATCAGTGCATTGGACTGATTGTGAGTCGAGTGGGCTCAGTCACCGTTTGTGTTCAGTATGATGCCTCCATACAATACGTACTTGATAATATTAAGCTCTGCATTATACCACACTATTTAATACTTAAAGCACAGTTCAATATATTTCTTCTCACACACTGCGTAAATGAAACTCTTACTCAACAAACCCTAAGCTTAAATTGTTAGTAATCCGTTTTGTGTACAAGTCTTAAGAAAAATATCTTTATATATTTCCTCCATCCTCCCTCTGTCACACTTGTCTCTCTGCACAAACATTAGTGTAACTTTCACAGTAGTATAGTGGATACAATACTGTAATCCTTGACAGGAATTTTCTTATCAGTCCCGATTCCACCTAACTCAACAAATTCTGGTGGCTTTTACCTCTTTTGACTTCCCCATGCGTAAAGTGCTATAAATGCTATGCACTACTCTTTGATTTTCAGACCCCCTTAGCTACAATACGCATTAGTATATACCAACAGTGACAGAAATCCCTCTCACAATCCTTTTTTTGTCCAGAAAATCCGTTTTCACTCGTAAATAGCAGGAGAATATGGGAAAAGAGGGAAAAGGGAAGGCTTTCGTAGCAATAAGCCTAAAATAACAGTTGCATGTTTTATCCTAAGAAGACAATCAAAACTTGGAAAGTGGATAGTAAAATTTCATGGTTAAATTATTCTTTTGGAATAAATAGATCTATTTACCATGTGGCTTTTGTTTCGATTTTATTCACTGGATGCTAGTATGAATCCTTTTTTCATTTCCTTACAAAATACCTCTGTATCTATTATTTATTCACATACGCATATATATTACAATTCATGCTATGCACACGCACTGCAAACGGCGGATCTCTATACAGTTTCCGTTCTTTGAAAGGATTTCTTGACATGGAATGTTCATAATCTTGCAAAATGAAGCTGAAAAATTGTTTCATGAAGAGTTACGATTGCAATGCAAGGGATTTGATCTTCTTTGCCTCATCGAATTGATTACACACGGAGTGGCTGTGCGGTCAACTTACGTTCGCGTTCGCTTGACGAAACTTTGTGAAACTTATGACCGTAAACCAGCACCAATAGCGTAGGAAATGGTAAAGTAAATATAATACTACAAAAACTCCGATGCGTTTCTAATACCGAGAATAACTAGATACTGTGTAGTATACTCCTACATATTCATGTATGTAAACGGGTATATATTTAGTACATAAATAGTCAATACATTATAGCAGTGCACACTTTACATGTAAAAGTGTAACAAAGAGAGAGGTTGGTCTGTCGGTTGGTATGCTCGTCGTAAAAGAATGGAAGGGTTACACTGGTAGATTTATTGGTATGATGATGAGGTATTTTGGGAAATCCTGTGGCCACTGTGGCCTATGAGGCTATTATCGACCTAAAGCCACTACACTGCACTGAACTCCTCTCCTTTTTACAGAATCCACATTTAATGCAAGAAATATCGGTAAACTAAGGCAAAGTCCCTCGTGGAATATATTAGAAGGAGAATGGCGATTGCAGAAAAATGGGAAAGGGTTTTAGTTAATAGCCTCATATATTCTCTCTCGTGGCGGCTCTCAATATATATCCATCCACTAATATCATACCAACCATTCTCTTCACTCTCTCTGTCTCTCTCTATATCTGAACAAAAGTCCAACTTGGAATTTCCTCTCACTCTGAATCTGAATTATTCTCGTAGATATTGGAAAGTCTAAAAGCCAAGCCTATAGCATACAGATACAGACCCATGCATTTTACGTTGCAACACTAGATATATGTGGAACAATATATTAAAAGCGAGATATAAGATAGCATTACTTATATGGCAAAGCCACATGCACAAAGAGCTAGAGAAAAGAGATAGCCGAAAGAAAGTAAAGCTTATTCTCTCTCAGAAACACTACTAGTGGATTTCTCTTCGCAACTTTAACTTTCTTGAGTGCTTTGGTTTTGAATTGCCATCATGCCTTGCACCAACAGCAGCGAAAGAGAATTTTGGATTGTCTGTGTGTGGAAGTGGTATGGAAGTGTGTGCTGTGGCTGAGATTCCTGGAGAAGGAAGTGGGGAGGGAAGGAATATGGAAATGAAAGTCAGAACTGACCTCACAGTGACCTGCCATGAATCAACCTCTTGTATGCCAAGGCAAGTCATCCTATGTCCTACGCTAAGCAATCTATTGCTCCTACATGCAATACATTCCTACTTCTTCCTAGGTATTCTCTTTCATATAGCTTGGCGCTTTGGCTTGACTCGCCTTGGCACGACACATCAACTCAATCTAAAGTCCTTTGCGGATATGTACAAAACAAAATCGTTACGGCCAACCACTCAGTCCTACAGTCTCCTCGCTAAATCCATTTCTTTATTATATCCCTTATATTAGTACCTAGTACTTGTATAGTACACTAAAGTAATAACAAGAACTTCCTTTACTCAGTTTACATACTACCTATATAGTTAGTTCCATTCTATTCCCATCTATAGATAGAAGTTGAAATATTTGATATAAAAACATACTCTATGCATTTCTTGCACTGGCCCTACAATTTTGAACTGTATACAGTAGTAAGTGCCCACTACACTAAAACTTCTACGTGCACAATCTTCTCCTACAAAGTAAGGAATCAAATTCCTTACTCAATTCATAGCAATGCAGGTTGAGCTATATCTTGAACATCACCCACAATATTTCAGTGTAGAAAGCCTAGACATTTTTCTTTCGAACAAGTGTAAATATATGTGAGTGTATACTGCTTACTACACTATAGATCTTTACTTATAAATGGAGTAATACACATAATACTAACAGTAATGGAAAAGTGCGTATGTGTGTAGAACATTTCGCCGTTTTCTGTCTGCACTGACATCGCTTTTCCTTTTAGCTGGAAGTAGGAATGTTTTTTATAAAAAGAAATACAAGACAAGACATGGACACACAGACATGTTTTGTTTTCCACCCATGTCTCGCCACACACACGCACACAAAAACAAAACCACGTTTCGTACAAAATGCTCTGCCTCTTTAAGTACAAAGTATAACGCTGAACAAAAGTGGCTAAGTGTGTAGCGTGTGCAATGTGTATTGTGTTGTATCTTTTTAGTCTCACAAAATACTTTTCCCTGTAGACAAAGTTTGTCAAGTGACGACTTGGTCGTTGTTTGTTGCTGTTGATGTGCTCAGCTCAATTTACTACCAGTGGAGCTCAACTCGACTCTATCTGTCTCCCTGTCTCCCCAACTGGAGAAAGCAGAGATACAGAAAGTGCTATTTCGTGTGCTAAATGGGAATTGTATGGACATGAATGAATGTGCTACACATAGATACATAAATACAGATAGCCGACTCCAACTTATACTACTACTACACCCTTGCAGTACATACCCATACTTTTACATAATGCTTACAAAGTATCTCTGGCTCTGTTCCTTGCTCTGTGTACACAGGAGAAGCTTTTTTATTTTTTGATCCCATTAGATATTCAAGTGGTCCTTGTAGACTCATATTTTTTCCACCAAATGGGATTTCACGAATTTTATCATGCAATGATAGGATCTCTAAGTAAAAATGAAAAGTCAAGGGGATTTATTGTATGCAAAGCGTGCAGTGGTCAAGGCAAGACCGCGAAAAGCGGACCTACTAGCCCCAAATGGGATGTTTATACACTGATCTGTGCTGCTTGGCTGCCATGGCATGCCATGCCCCTTCATCAAATGCACTCTCTCACCCCAGCACACACAAACTCCCGCAAATATAAAAACAATGTTATAAAACCGTTAAAGCTTCAACACTATGCGTTTAGTTTGCCGTGATACCAAACTGCATAGTTTCCACATTTTGCTGTGCGTTAGTTTAGTACCTAAATACAAGTCCAGTTATAGAACAACATTATTATCCCAATTATCCATGCAGGTGCCAATTTTATTTGCCTTTTTCTATTAGGGATCACTTAGACTTCAACATTTGCTTGTTCCGGCTCAGTTTTGATTTCTTTATCTGTGTTTCCTTTGTAGGAAATGCACTGCTTGATACATTAACAAAAGTACCTCACTAGATATTAAGTGTATTATCAGTACCACACTGTGTATTCACAGGGAACTGATTAGCATAATTTCATGCGTGCCTATTTAATTAAAAAGTACAGTATATGTAGGAGTGGGAAGGAAGGAAATGTGGGCAACTGGAGTGAGTTGTAGGAAGGAAGTTACTAATGGCACGGTAAAAAGCGAAACTTTAACAGCTTGAGGCATATAGCACTTGTCATTGTCATGTAGTAGGGGACATGTTGAATGAGAATAAAACTTAAACAAACACAA
>JAQFYB010006793.1:0-11681 GCA_034694085.1 Pogonognathellus longicornis
AGAAATCACATATTAAAGATTGGGGGATTTTCTGGGTGAACAGAATTCCAAGCCATTCCGTGCGCCCCTCTTTTTTGAAGTGCTGATAAAAAAGAGGAGAAAATTATCAATAGCATTTGAAGGTCTTTTTAGCAATTTTGATCGTACAAGTGGATCTAAAAAATCAGTTTCATCATTATCCACGTATTCTCCCACACTTTTAAAATTGAAATTACTACCATTAAAATTTCGATGTTTGGAATTATAATTTCCAATTGCTCTGAATTGAACCCTTGTCTTTCCAAATATTGTTGCTATTTCCCCTCAAATGTCCCCTGGAAGCCACAATTAGCGCATATAAACGTATATATCCCTCCTTAAGTCTGCAAGTCAGAGATCGTTTTTCTATACTTTAACGATGATATAAGAAAATATATTTTGTACATTTTGGCAGTTTTCTTTCTAATGGAGTTTACAGTAGCGTTGTGATTCCAGTAAACGTCAGTGTATTCGGAAAGTGTAATATAATTGGATCCCAAATCGTCTTCCATTAATTTAATGTGGACATCAGATTTCCGATTTGCACGGATTGTCCAAACACATCTCAAGTTTGATCCCACTTCTTCATCGCCTACGAAATACACTTTTCCTTTTTCAGCAACAATTATTCCACCACATTCACCAACTGGAAAATAAAAAGAAGCATTTTCGCCATGTAATTATTTTCTATACCTCCTTACTGATGAATGCAAATAATTCATAAACGCTTGAATATAAAAAAATTACTGTGTTGAGCATAGGGTTGATCAGCATCGTGACGGCTAGTTGAAGCGCCTAATGTTTGGGTGTCAAAAATAAAATGTTTCAATTTTTTACAATAGTAGGTAATATGTAAATGTTATCTTTGAAAATAAGTATGTTATGCTGATTAAGAAAAACGTACCCTTTATATTCTCGGGCACATTCTATGAAAAAAATGCATTTCAAATGATTTAAAATAAAATTAGTTTAACCTTTTCAATTTTGTTGAAAACAATGAATTAATTTTGTATTATTTTACCAAACTAGAGTATTCCTTTATTGCGCTAATTTCTGCATGAGTGAGGAGTGCGCTGTTTAAGGCATTGTACTGTGGGATCTAAACAAGTTGATGAAAATTACAAGTAAAAATCATAGAAACTGAATTACCTAGTTAGATTTAAATTGAAATCGAGTTAAAATTACCACGTATGCCGGCAAATTAGTATTTCTGTTTGTGAAATATCCCTGCAAAATTATGGAAATTATTGATATTATAAATTACATAAAGTTTATAAACTAATTTTACCAGAGAAAAAATAATAAATTGTAATAACACCTTATATTTAGAATTTTGCTGTTGTGCCACTTCGTTAACAACTTCAGCTTTCAATTGTTGTTTCTATTAGAGTCCACCAACAACATAAGCAAAAATGGTAATTGTATAACATGCATATAATCCAAAATAGCTACACAATACATTAGTTATTTAAAAGATCAATGTGCAATCAAATAAGATGATCAAGTCCTTACCACATCGAGCTGTTTTTCAATAATTTCTTCAATGCGATTAATTTTATCAACAATTGACTTCTGCATGTCGGCTAACTCATGCTTCAAGCAGAAAATAATTCAGTTGCAATCTTCTTTTAAATTTATTTTTTCCATTAGGAATATAAAAATTAGATTTCTTACTTTGTTAGTGTCGACGGTTTTTTGCAGGGTATTAAATTTGGTTGTAATATGAGTTTGTTTGTTTACAGCATCATTCTTAAAAAAAATACAAAAGGTTACATTTCAGCATAAAATTTACTATACACATCGATAAAAAGAGGTAAAATAAGATTCGCGAAAAAACAATCTTTTACTGGTGTGGATTAATTTAATACGATCAATTCAACGATTATTTTGGGGAAGGATAAATAAATAGAGAATACCTGTCTAAAAAGTGAAGCGTCCATTTTTGCCGAGAGGTGATCAACTTTATTGTCCAGATTTTCTACACTTGTCATCATTTGCAGCATCTGAGCAAAATTATTTCAACAATTCAGATGCATTATTATTTATGGAATACTATATATGAGTATTTTTTATGCGTGCAATTTAAAAGTTTATTTTAAAATATTTAAAATACAGCGTTTGCAAGTTTTTGAATGTTTTCTTCAGTAGTAGCGCTTGTCCCTTGAGGAGAGCCTAAAATTGTGAGACGTTATGTTAGTAAATCCGTTGAAACAATATTTTAATATACAAGTATACAAATTCAATGGCTTCAAATATCACCAACTATAATTATGCATGTCAAGAGTTGTGGGGCAAAAATCGCCCTAATGTGGACTTTTATTAAAACCGTTTATTTTTATTGTAGTCAAAAATAGTAAAATAAATAAATAACCCAATGACGTCAAAATAGCTCTGATGATGGGCCGGGGAATTCCATCGAAGATATCCTTTTGGCTTTTGACATTCTTTTTTAAACATACATTAAAATTTCAAAAACATTTGAATTAATGAAAATAACATTGTTACATAAATTGTAGTTATATTCTAGCTCCTTTAAAAAGCAAATAAATTATACAACAATATTATTATAATGTAGACCATATCTTACCTTTCTCTCAGACCGTTCTCCTAAATTGTTTTCATTGACTACATCACTCGCAACTACGTTTGATAGTTTACATAAAATAACAATGCTAACCAAAATGTTACTGAATTTTACAGAACCCATCATTTAAAAGCTGCAAGCAAATACTTCTCATGTATTTGCAATTACAGATTACGTGACCAGACCACTGATGCTTTCAAACTACAAAATAAAAAACTTTCTAAATATAAATTGTTTCAAAATCAATGATTGTTTTACGACATGCCCCCCTGATAATAATGCAATAATCAAGTAAGGTACTAATTGTATTATTTGACTCCTGCTATATTTTGAATGAGCTTTTACATTATAGTGTAGTTGATACGTGGCACATTATTGATTACTTGTATGAACAAAAGAATTATGCATTATCTATAACAATATATTACGTTTTGTGCGTGTCGTAAGAGTTTGATAACCTTCTACATAATATTATTCACCCTTCATTATAATTTATATTACATTATGTGCTGGAACAATTATGAATATTTTCCGTTGAAATTACATCCAATTATTAACTCGTACAAATTCGTGCATAGAAAATATTATAGCCGAAGACCGGTAGCATAGAGCAGCAATATTCGACTACCAGTTCCAAAGCAATTAATTTTGTATGCTACATAATACAACGTTTTATATTACCTGCATGGAATGTTTTGTTTTTTCGGAAAATCATTATAATAACTACCTAAATATGCTACTATAATTTTTACATCTGCATATACCCCCAAAATTTAATCATTATTTTCCATTGTTATTTATAGAATATTATATTATATTTTCGTTTAGTAGTTATTGCCTAATTTATCACTCACTACATGACCCATGCACACCTTAGTAACTAATTGGACGAATATAATTCAATAGGAAATATTTTTCAATGTCAAATTCATAATCTAATATTTCGAGCTTTAAATTGTAAACAGTTTTCAATAAAACGTTGAGGGCAATTAATTGATATATAGCCAATTTAAAATATAGAGATTTGACGATCAACTATATATATAGCAGTTCGTCCTTGTACATTTTATGAATCAATTTTAATTTGAAACCATTACTATTAATATCGCATTATGCAATCATTACTTTTGATATATAAAATAATAAAAAATTGTGAAATTTGTTTATAAAATTTTATTATACCCACTGGTTAACATATTGAATTTTATTCATTTGAAATAAATAGAGATGATACAATATTATTATTGTCTATTGTATGAGCCGTTAAAACATAATTTTGTTGTACTTGTAGTCAGTGTATAGATTTAACTATTACAAAAGGTTAACAAATTGAGGCTATCATTATACAAATTTCTATTTCGAAGTTTTGAATACCTGAGATTACATTTCATAAATACCCACTACATTTAATCCAATGAGGTTTGACGCAAGAAGCTTCCGCTTCTGTTTAAGCCTTCCATCTATTCAGTATATGGAATGGAGACAAATTTTCGCTGAGAAAAATAAAGAATTAAATAATATTATATTGGTAGACCTTCGACACTTTCGTAAAAATTTGATAGTGATACAATTATTTGATAAAAACCTACAAAATTTCTTGTAAATAATAATTGTATGTGTTTACCTATCGCTCCATACAATTCTGAATCCCGTGAATTCATTGCTCTGGTCCGACTTTATGATTGCAATAAGGGATTGAAGCCATTTTGTTTTTCCAACCCTTGCACTCACATAATTACGTCCACAGAACCTAAAAATAACATACAAATGTATATGTAGGCACTATTTAACCGTATCATTCAATTGACGCCACAAAAATGTATACTGTTTATATGACGGGATATTGTCAAGGTTAGTGTGCTGAGCGTACTTAGTTATGCATTTTATTTTTGGATTTGGTGCCAATTGCGAGAGAATGACAAAAATGGAATACAGCATTATATCAAGAACCTAATTTTTTGCATGTTTCAAAATTTTAAAGGGTGCGTGAAATAAAGGCAGCAACTACTTCATGGCACTAAATAGTTCATGTCACCGAAATTCAAAAAAGGAGGTCATTTTACCAAAAAATGTAAAATACATGAAATGTCGTAGTATTAAGGTTGAATTTGGCCCAAATTGATTCAAATGTGTTACACGTGCGATGTGTCATTTATATACAATTGGTGCAATTGTCTAAGTGTCAAAACACACTACGTTTGCCAATACAATGGAAGAAGTGAAAATGTCGTGGTACGTGCATGACATTTACATGAGTCCAGTATTCAAAAAAATTGTTATTCGTATTTTTAGGCTAGTATTATATTTTACTACCTTTTAATTTGATTGGGTGGTCCCAATGGGGCAAAAAACGGTTCTGAGGAGCTTTCCAATGTGAGATAGGTTAAAGAATCTGAATTGCAGTCTTCCTCCCTTTCAAAGTCGTAATATGACATATTGACATGGATTGGGAAAGGTTGCGGGTTCAAAACAATGGTCGCCACTTCATTGGGAAGGTAATGTGCTCCAAATTCATGCGGATATTTCAATGCGCCCTCTGCTTGAATTATGTGGTAATGAGTGAATATCCACTCGGGAGCAATGTCGGTCCCTACGCCTTCAAATGTCAATTTAAACCTAGGTGGCACCTTTGCACCGTATTTGGCTGGACGAGAATAAAATAATGTAACAAACACAACGGGGCCATCCAAGACGTATAATGCTCTATCTCCAGCCAGACTAAAAAAAATCAAATAATAATACACAATTATTCATAAAATTCATAAACATTTAGTAAAGAGATTTACAAAAATATTTTACAGTTTAGCTGTTTTCTTTTTCATTGAGTAGAAGGTGGCATTGTTATTCCAATATATATCGGTGTAGTCTGTCAGTGTAATAACATTAGAACCCAAGTCATCTTCAATTAATTTTAGATGGACCTCAGATTTCCTATTTGCTCGAATTGTCCAAACACATCGCAAATCCGATCCAAAATTTTCGTCCCCGACGAAAAATATCTTTCCTTTCTCAGCCACCATTACTCCACCACATTCACCAACTGAATTTAAAAAAAATATTTAGTCGTAAATGGTGGTTTCAGTAAAATAACACTATTTTGCATATATTTAAAACGGGTGGATTTCAAAAAACATTTTTTGCAAAGCCAGCCTAACCCTCTGCTAGTGCAGGGCAAATTCTCCCCAACTTTAAAAACAATTCTCACAAAGAGGGACACACGGAATGCATTGAAATTCTATTGATCCAGAAAATCTCCCAAACTTTAATATGTCATTGATACATGCCAGCTGACGTAGTTTGAGTAGGGAAGGATGACCCGATGACTCCCAGGTCACCCTGTTACATCGGGTCAAAGTTTGCATTTTTGTCATTTTTTAGATATAAATAGCTGTAACATAGACATTATAGGTCAGAACAGGTACACATGGGGTATCAATCGACTCCTAATGACCTGGGAAATAGTTTAAAAATGCTAAATCTACACTACCCCCCATCTGGAGAACCAGTCTCAATTTACCTCCAGGGGTATAAATTACAAAAAAGTGAACTTGAAATGGGTTATGCGTGTCTATTACCTTGGAAATCCATTGCTACAATTAAAATGCATCATTTTGGGATCAAAAGTTGTATATTAGGTGTATTATGTGAGTCCCCAAATAAGTAGATAAGGTAATTGCGGTATAGCTATTTGGGGACTCACATAATACACCTAATATACAACTTTTGATCCCGAAATGATGCATTTTAATTGTAGCAATGGATTTCCAAGGTAATAGATACGCATAACCCATTTCAAGTTCACTTTTTTGTAATTTTTACCCCTAGAGGTAAATTGAGACTGGTTCTCCAGATGGGGGGTAGTGTAGATTTAGCATTTTTAAACTATTTCCCAGGTCATAGGAGTCGATTGATACCCCATTTGTAAATGTTCTGACCTATATTGTCTATGTTACAGACATTTATATCTAAAAAATGACAAAAATGCAAACTTTGACCCGATGTAACAGGGTGACCTGGGAGTCATCGGGTCTTCCTTCCCTACTCAAACTACGTCAGCAGACATGTATCAATCTATCAATCACAGCGTGTCCGCACCACGGTCCCTTTAGTGTTAAAGTATGGGAGATTTTCTGGATCAATAGAATTTCAATGCATTCCGTGCGTTCCTCTTTCATAATTTTTGTTTTATTTTACCCAAAATTTCCCCAATTCCTCTCAAAATATCTTCCAACTTTTCCATTTCTTACAAAAGTTCCCTATTTCCCTAAACTCTTCACTTACTGACTGGGGTGGCAAAAGTTCCCTATGAAGCCTATTTGCAAGGTTTCAAGACATTTTCCAACCACGCTTAAATATTAAAGACCCCTAAATTTATGAATATTATTACCTTGCTGAATCCATGGTTGGTCAGGTTGATTACGACTGATTGTTGAACCTAATTTCCGTTTTATAAAATAATAACATATATATCATCAGTTTATATTTGCATCATCGGATTATGTTAATATTTTGTGAACAATATTTGGATTACAACGAATGCTACAGTATAAATTTTACGATAATATTAATGAAATTTTACCATTAGCTTGTTTCTCCAGAGTGTTCTAATTGAAAGCACAATAAAATTATTGGACATAAAAGTAAAACGGTCAATTAATTTATTAAAAACAGATTTAACAAAATTTTCAAATATTATTAGTTTTAATTTACCTGGTTAGAATATTCATACACCACATCTTGTTCTACACCAGTAAGTAAAGTAACAACAGGTTCTTCTTTTTCTTTGGTTACTTCTTTAGTTACTTGTTTAGTTACGTGCTTAGGCGCCGGAGGTTCTTTCTCCACAATGAATACGTTACCTTTCTTTCAACGAATTACATTTATCTTAATTATATATACCCACAAATTTGTTATTGTGACTTTATCATAACGTACCTAGATTTATCGCAAAATACTTTGTATTTTGTCCAAAAAAATTAGAATGAAAGAAAAATATGCTTCATTATTGAGGAATGTTTGATACAATTGTAAGTGAACGCTCTATAATATTGATTTGCTGTTAGTACAATGCGTAAAATATTTATCATTTTATTTCATTCATTTTTTCTAACATACCTACGTTTATTTTCCCCTAAAATATGCTCATAAAGTTTTGAAAACATTACGGTGACAGTTTTTTAGTATCTTACTTGGTAACTCGGTTGATTATTTTCGGCATGATTCTGATGTGATCTCACATTCTGTTCCTTTAATATACAAATATGTTCAAAATATTATTTAGCAATATAATTTATGCTTCATTTTTTCATAAATACTTTGTGATAATGAGATTAAAGTAGCAATACAAAATAAGATTAATATTTACATACCACATCTTGACGTAATTTTGCCATAGAAGCATCAATTTTATTAATTTTGTCCATAATCTTGGTTTGCATGTCGATTGATTCATCCTAAATCATAACATGCAAAAACGTTTTTAATAATTTTAAGGCATGTGAAAATTTAATAGAAATTAAATGTATCGGTGTTGTACCATATCAGCTTCCATGTTTTTATGAAGTGTGTTCAATTTGTTAATAATCTCCACTTGCTTAGAAATAGTTTGATGCTGTAAATCATAACAAAGACCCATAGCATTAGATTTACAATTTTGAATATTTCAAACCTCATTGTGAATGTACCGCACGGGTACATATCTGGAAACTGTTTGAAATATTTGCTTAACCCATTAGCTCCTAGCGTTACCATATGGTAACTTGAAGCTTTTCGTAGAAAATTAATATAAAATCGAATATCATCCTTGCAAACTCCCGCGAAGGTTCAAAAAAATTTCCCTTAATTAAACTATCAGCATGGAAATTTTCATGCCAATCGTTGCAGTATTTGATTTTCTACGAATTTTCAAAGCCGTTCGGGCCATATTATTACCGGATCTAATGGGTTAATAAAGTTAATAGCCACCTGTTTGTGAAGCATGGCATCGTTCTTTGGTGATATTTCATCAATCTTTTTTTCGAGAATTTCAATCGACTCAGCTATCTGTAACATCTTAAAATGTGAAACATCAATATATATATATAAGTATTTGATTACCCGTTTTTATAATTGATAACGTTGGCAAAATGTTTAACAGAATTCAAAGTTACCGTTTGGTAAAATAATCACAATGTGAATAATTATAATAACACTTTTTCTGTACAACTATGATTTTTATAC
Organism: Pogonognathellus longicornis; assembly: GCA_034694085.1. Lineage (NCBI taxonomy): Eukaryota > Metazoa > Arthropoda > Collembola > Entomobryomorpha > Tomoceridae > Pogonognathellus > Pogonognathellus longicornis. Next base: position 8,822 of record JAQFYB010006793.1, read on the forward strand.
CAATTAACTTTAAAATATCCTACCAAGATTTCTCCGAAAATTCAAAAATTTTAATATAATTATTTGTTGAAAAAATATTATAAAATAGGGTATGTGCTGTTTGTAAATAATGTTGCTAGAATCCTATCAAACATTATAATAATTCTTTTACAAACAATTTTACATATTTTTATAGGTTACCAAAGAAAGCTGTTGTTCATCAGTATGCTGCTGTTGTCGTGGAGCTTCCTTGTTCTTAACAGACGATCCTGATTATTTACAAAAACGTACATTTTAGAGCTTCTATTTTATTCAGCCACCAAGAATAGCGCAAGCAATATTTTTCATCATGCTTCAAAAACGATTACTACTTTTTTGATTTATTAAACTCAAAATTTGCGTACCCAGTGTAGTTAAAATCCGGTTAATAGATTGTCGTTTACTTCTTTCCAGATCCTCCTTTTAAAATTTAATTTTCCGATAATATGTGGCATAATTCAATTTATTTTCCAAAGTAATAAAATTTATTTCATACCGCTGATTCAGCGACTGGGTCGGTAGCTTCAGGATTGACATCATTGGCTGTCGTAAGTTGGCATATTTCACAAAGAACAACGGTAGTAACCACAAATACAGTAGCTTTGAAAAACTGCATCATATATACCTTCAGTTATATACGGCCTGCAAATTGAAAAAATTGATTTTAACGAAAACAAGTGGATTATTATTGAAAATAGAAATACATGTTGTTAACAAACAAATCTAGCACGTAACATAAAAATATGGCAATAAAGAAATCCAAATTAATCCTATTATTACATGTGTGTCTGTTAAATTGAAAGTTTGAAATATTCTTACTATAACTTAGAATTATATAATATATAATATCGTATTTACCAAATTGTATGATCAACTTTTGTCTTCTTACTGCATACGCAGAGTTCCAACAAAAAATTGAGCAAATTCTTATCGAAAGACATGTACCTAATTAATTTATTATTCAAACAATATTACAATAGAAGTCAATATTATATTAGTATTCATATAAAAGGGTAGGGTTCGGAGTTCCATGACCCATAACAAAAGCATTCCATTTTGCCAAAAATTCAATGCTGTGTAGCATTAACGATTATAAATATTGTAATGGCCAATTGCGTGGATATTTAGTCGACAGGTGCAAAACAAATCTGCTTACAATGGATAAGATAAGTATCAATCTTTTATTTTGCATTGGTACATTCAAGTCTATACTGTTACACATAATATTGCATAATGGAATGACTGTGGTACAGTGCAAGTCTTGTAAATAGATTAAAAAATAAAATTTTGAACGTTGAGAAAAAAACAATGAAGTTAAATAAAAATAAGAGCTGAATTGCATTGGTCAAATCCAACCATTAATTATTGAAAAGCTTTTAGTACTTATTTCAGAGGCACTAAAATATAGGCAAACTATTTATTTGTATCAAAAAACCCGTTTTTTTAAATCAACCTATATTTTTATTATGAATTGTATGATGACCTAAAATATATTTTGACGAACTATATTTAAAATGCATTTCGTCAAACAAAATACATTTTTCGAAATACCTTCTCTAGAACCAAAATCAAGTATTGTTTCCAACGGACAATGAATTACCAATACAGTACACATTATATGTGGTACATGAACATGATGATGAGCTATTGGGTTTTAATTTATGTTATGTGTTTAGTCTAGTGACCATTGCATTAAAATACTATATACACAAATTGTATATCATGAAAATGATAAATCTAAAATTATACACTGAATTTTTCGTTATCAATGGATCTATGTAGTTAGGTATTTAGGTATGCGTTGAGACTTGTGTAATTTTATAATACATTTAAGGAATATCATCCTTGACAACGGGTACTTTCAAGCGATTTTGCATTCAATGGGTTATAAACTCATACAAGAATAATATGACCAACCCAAACTCACCGATGGGAGTTATAACTATAACCCTTTGAATGCAAAATCCCTTGAAAGTACCCGTTGTCAAGGGTGATACTTCTAAAATTAGGTTCAAAATCCCAAAGTCTCAACTCCTAACTAACTCCATAGATCATGTTACGAAAAATTCACTGTATGTACTTTGTTAATCTCTGCGTATTAAAATCGATGACTAGAATATACATTTTAATATATAGGTATGCCTTTAGCTGCTGCGTTGCGTTTAGGTATTACATACTGATTATGTGAATGATTGAATCCATGCATACACGGCGTAAGCTACACAACAAAAACTTTTGTTTATTGATTGCCTTATAGCCAATTAACATATCATCGAATCAAAATTTGCAATAAGACAGAAATGTGACACTATATATGTACCTATGTCAAACTCAACTCTTAATAAGAAAAGCTAATAATCACCACAAGCCTCATATAAAGTAAGGTTGCAATAAAATACGTCATTGCAACAGCACTATGGTTATAAATGCTTTGATGTAAAGCAGCTGTAAAAGATTATGGGCTATGATAAGATATTATAGGTAATTTGCTAAAGTAAATCTATGAAACCCTGTGTAGTTAAAGCTATTTTCATTTTAACAATCTTAAAAGCAACGGAGAAAACAAAATGATTGAAGAATGTTCTTTTGCATCAACATTGTCACTGGCTTTTCATTATCATACATCTCACGCGATGTGTCAAACTGTAATATTTAATTACGCTATACGGTATACGCTATCGTTTAAGCTGTTGTAGTTTACGAAATAAAAATAACATCTTTTTTCAAAGAATGAAACCTTTTTGTCTACATTCTTTTTTCTTTCGGGTAACCGGACGCTAGAGCTTGGTGCACACTAGAGCTTGGCCCCACTAGAGCTTATGGACACTAGAGCTTGGCTACA
>JAQFYB010006794.1:0-11680 GCA_034694085.1 Pogonognathellus longicornis
AGACTTCTTCAACAAAATGTGATGACAAGAAGATGAAACGCACCTACATGCTCCTTGAGAACACTACTAGCACACTAGTATACATATAGAGTTAAGAAATCTTCTTTTCCAACCAGCCCAAGAAAGACTAATGACTTTAATACAAAATGTAAATGCAAAGTTAAGCTTAGACTTTGTTCACGTAAAGATACTGTATTTTAGTACTACGAGGAATTGTTTCAAAGTTATGCAACTGTACTATTGTGTCAAGATTTACCTGCATAGATACTCAACTTCATTACTTTGACTTAATTCCTTGTAATTAAGCCTCACTTGTGTATACGTGTAGCGCTTGTACCTATCTCGACAGACAAAGCGTATACATTACCTCAGCTGTGTTGTGTTAGACTTTGATAATTTGTAACTACTACTATAGTAGTACTGTTCCTACTACTATCAGAGTGGTTTCTTTGATAAATTAATTATAGTATAATGCACGGATTTTGTTAGTAAAATAGACACTAGAGGTTTGTGGTTGTAAATGCTACACAGAGTAATTAGATTGTACTCCTACGCATACTACAAGCAGCTTTAGAAAAGAGTTAGGTAGTTAGTCAAAATGTTTTATAATCATTATTTTGTACCTAATATGTTTTGTAGTTCTAATGTGGTTGTTTGTCATGAATAGGATTTGCAATTTTGCACTAACAAGAAGGGTATGAGCGACTTATTAATGGAATCAATAGTATAAGTTAAAATAAAATAAATATATATGCCTTTTTAATGAGAACGCATTATACTACAAGTTAGTGCGTATAATATTAGGTATGTGAACGTGTGAATTTATTAAATAAGCCAAATATTTGTCAAAACACGTTTCACATACCTAGGTAACTTTCAAAGTCACTAAATCACATGAAGCAACATAAAAACTTGCCTGACATTTTCAAGCAATTATCACTCTTGTCTTTTGCTTTGGTTCACACAAACAGATGTAGACACTTCGCTTTATCGTACGAAAATCTCACCTTTCATCACTACACATTCTTCCCATACATTTACATGTTCTAGAACTTATCCAATGAAACTAATAATGGCTTGTGAGAGATATACTTTGCATCTGTAAATTACCGAATAAAATTATGTATGCGCTTCAATTCATTAATAAAATTGATACAGTAGATAATGGGTTTCTCCGAGTGTCTTATTATTGTGTTTGAATTTCGGTTGTGCGAATTCATGGCACGAAGGAATACTTTCTTGTTTAAATATGTGGAGCTTGAAATAAATTTCGTTTATAACATGCACACACGCGAGTAGAATACATTTCACTTTCACTGCGATGCTTTTATTGTGCATTTTATTTACATGCATCTACATAATATGAATATGAGTCCAGTACGTCGCGTTTTTGTTGATTGGATGAAATGAGTGAAATGTATCATCATATCATGGGATAAAACATTTCCACATGCATTATATTATATGTTATTGTTGATACAAAATATCTAGGAATTTGGAGTGGTAACGCGTACCTAAGCATTGCATACTAAATAAATTTTGCGACGGAATTGTTGGAAATGTCTATGAATTATTCAATTATTACCATCAAAAGCCACCGAAGCAATAAAATAAATGTAGACTAACGCGTGTAGTCTGCACAGGGCTCTGTGTACAGAATAGTACAGAGATACAATTTCACGCACTTTACATGCATAATGTCTTTTATGACAGAATGTTTTATTGAATTTTGTGCGTGTACTGACAATATATGCATGGAATATCCAATGAAGTTTTGTGAATGGCTTTCACACGCATAATCTCTAGCACTGTTGGTTCACATAGAATTTTGAGAAATTCGCAAAACCTCTATCACGCCGTGAAATTGTAATCCTCTGCTTGAATACGCACATTGGATTTACTATACAATTGCACACGTTTCCAATTTAAATTGGAATCGTTTGATGAAATCTTGAGCCATATAGACGATATGTGCAAACAAATGTCATACAATAAATGTTTTATTGAAATATGATTATTATGTAGATCGTACGTCAGATACTCCATTTGTGTGTTAAATAAATACAAATAATTTGGCAAGATTATTACATCTTATTAATTAGTGTGAAATTAGGTAATTGGTAAAATATGTAAAATTGATGGCTATACATGAATTTGGAGTGGTAAATGGTAATGCGTACCTAAGCATTATCATTTTAATATAGTGTGGGTAACAGAGTTGGTGCAATTATTAACACGCTACACTACTTTAAAAAGTTTTTGGATATAAACGTTTTAAGTGTGAATAACAAAAACTTTTTAGGGTGACATCATTCTAAGATTCAAAGGTCGACATATGTATATTTAATCTGTAAATACAAATTAATGTACTATGTGTGGATAGGTTGTTGTAGTTCTATTTGCAAATTTTGAGTGATTAAATAAAGCATACAAACGACTGAATAGATTTTGAGAAAATATTCTTTTTTTCATAGTTTGTCACGGAGCTCAACAGTTTGAGAAGCAGCCAGACTACAATGAAGTCAATCCTGGACAAGAATCCAAACTCACATGCAAAATATTCAGTAAAAAAGGACAATGCTCATGGCAAAAAGATGGAAAAGTAAGTCTCATTTCATTTTACTTTTTTTTACTTTCTGCGCATATTTTCCCCATTACTTCAACAATAATATTATTACCTATACTATATAGGTATACCTATTTACAAGCTCCTAAAAGTGTATCATATGTCTCAAATACAGCATGTCTCACTGACGACGGTTCGGTCATCGGTAGAGAAATCCTTACAGTAATGCCAATCTGAATTGCTAATACTACAATAACTTTACTAGTTTCATTTTTAATATTCATTGAGGGCAAAATTGTTTATATTTTATTATTTCTTTATGAATGAGTAACTACGCATAGAAATTTTGATTGTATGGAAAATCTACGAGAATTTTGTTAATGTTATACTTGAAAAATTTAATTTCATACATGTATTTGTGTAACAAATGTATTTGATTTTATAATTAAATTGTCGGTTAGCCGAATTTATTTCGCTTGATTACAGATTATCATACCATCAAGCATATAGTGATCTTTTTGTTGAGAACTAATGTCAAGTCTGGTAAAACACTATGAATATTATTATGATAGAAAGAGAATATACACTAAGGAGGGAAATACATGGGTGTATTCCCATTTTAATAGACATACAGACTCTGAGAGCATATACAGCACAATAGTAGACGACAGGAGTTTAGTTAGGGATCTCTGAAATACTCAAAGCTCATCTCACTCACTCAGCCCTAAAATTTGCAAACAGGAGGCTGAACTCAACTTCAACCCGAAACCATGAAATACTAAACCCACCGGAGTAGTTTTCCATACTGGTTGTACCTAGTTGGTTCGGTTTAATAATTGAAGAACTTTGGTCGCAGTTGCTTTAGTGTACTACTAGTATTACTATACTATACTTTGGTGTATACTTATTCTCCTAAATTTAATGCAGTTTACTATTCCGGGGTTGAAAAATAAAATGTAATAAAATAGGATTTCCTCTTTATCCTGAACTTCCTTCTCCTTCTTCGTGTGGGCTAAACGCATGCTTTCTCCCAAGTCCCAACAGTTTCACGAATATCCGTTTGTGACTCAGATTTCTCCCCCGCTTTAATTGTTTCCCAAGAATAAGATCTACTGTTTCCCAATTAGAGCTGTAGTAGTAATAAGATTTTACTGGTCTCGCTTTGGTTTGTGTCTGTTACTGTTTTACAACCCACTCTTCGAATTCTACAACCTGTCTTTACATTTTGTTTCATATTCAACCTTTCCCTTGTAGTTGGTGCCTACTCTACTCTTGTTTCCAAAGAACACATTTTAATGAGGAACAAAGCTCATTTAAATTGGATACACAAAATATCCTTTGGTAACATAAAATCCCATTAGATCCTAAGTATCTCCAATGTCTACCTGAATTGAATAAATTGGCAGAAATATGAAAATCCAATAAAAATAATTCTTATAATGATTTAATTTGATTTTTCTTTACACAGCCCGTGGGAATATACTTAGGAAAATATGAATGGGCAGGGAATCCTGATGTGGGAGACTGTAGTCTCCGAATTTTGAATGCAGCATTAGAATACGACGATGGAGAGTGGGAATGTCAAGTGACAGCTTCAGATTTTGCTGCTCAAGATGCTCTCACGTCCCGTCCTGTCAAACTCGTCGTCCGAGGTAAGAAATAAACTCTTTGTTATTGTCACCACACCCACGAGAGCGCTATCATAATATTTACAAAGCTACTTAGGAGGTCTCTCAATCTACCCGAGCCGAAATCTTTATCACACATGAAATTGTCCACCTGTTTCCCACACAAAACATTTTGACCGCATATACTACACTACGCATTCTTAACTCCTTGTTATAACTCCATTGTTACACATTCCCTTAAAATAATTTTCAGAAACTGGAATACTAACAAAATCTACAAAATTACATTACATCTATGCTAATGTGCAGGAATTTCTTCCATTTTAAACGAAGCTTTTCATGGGTTTTTATAGTTTTCTAAAAATGTGCTATCATTTCTTATCGTTGTTCATCCAGAATTAATTCGGCCTTCTGGCTGTCGGCTTTCCATATTACTTTGCATTTTCATTGACAATATTATGTACATAATATATTGGGTTAACTTTTTTATCATACCGTACAAATATACCTACCTAAGTACCTAGGTATACTAAACCTAATACATAGCAAGATATCTGTCTGTATTATAATATTCGGTAAAGCATAGGAAAATAGAATATGAAGGAAGGAGTTGTGTTGTAGAATGAAGTTGGGTCAGCATGAGGTCCTCTGTCATGTCACCTCACCTGTCCCATCATGTCACTTGAGCCAAACCAATTCAACCCAATCTACTTTGCGTTTTTTGCTCACTACCTCTTCACTTTGGTATCAAAACAGATGTGATCTGATAATACAAGTGGAAGTGACATGAGGTTAACATGTCCAGTCCACTAACACAAGAAAAGAAACCAAGCAAGTGCAAGCCCCACAAAATTTCATGTTTTTCTTTCCCATATGTAAAACTAAGGTTTACAAACACAGAGATGGACATTGCGATAAAAAAGAAGGAAATTCCGTTTCACCATAATATTCTTACAAGTCCTTTGAGCCATATGTGGATATAGACTAAGTAAGTTTTAAGCTACATATATAGCACTAAAGCAATTCACAATCGACCACTACATATAATACAACAGTATATCGTGCATCTCGCAAACTCACCTTATCCTTTCTACTACAAAGGAATAATATCAAATAAGATTTCATTTTTTAAGCAAAAGCAAAACGAATGTACCTTGTTCACTTCACTGTGCACACAAACATGACAGAATACTCCGTGGATTCTTTACAGTAACCCATAAAATGACTATGTTATTGTTATGATGTGTCATGTCACGTTCGTCTCATTTGTTGGAATGCATGATTAAATTTGCTCCATGAAACGTTCTCGACTGTCATGCTTGATTAGTGTAAGAGGTATGACTAAGGCAAGAATTATTTGCACTACACGAACTAGTGACTCAACATCTTCCTTATGTAATCATATTGTATATCGAGCTGATTTCATTTTTTTCCATTTTCAGTAAGTAAAACACAGTTTTAATTATTTTGTTCTGTAAATATAAATTATTCTTACATAAATAGTTTAGATTACCATTTCAAATTTTTGCGCATATTTTCTTTGAGATTAATAGTGCAAACAAAAATGTTCGTAAAATGTACAATTGAAATCGAGTTTCATGATACAAAAACATTTTTATAAAAATTTTCCATGATTTTTCCAAAAATATAAATCTGGCAAACCTTGTACACTTGAATCATTAATCTTGTTTTGATAATGTACTGATGTTCTTCATTATTATGCTACCTGTAGTATTGAGGCTTGACAATAGTTTTTATTTTGCTGAATCATTCATTTTGATATGCAGAAAATGTGACTTTCGCACTCAACCTAATTTGGGATTGAGACTACAATGAGTGAAGAAATGAAACGCACACTTCAATAATACCATGTAGCTTATGGTTTATGGCTATGACAAATCATGGTAGGTATTCATGTACAATAGATACAGATTTTACCTTTCTTAGAGCAAAACTAAATATATACTAAAGTTAAGAATTGTGATCATCACAATTGCATTGATTTTAAAGATTTCATACTCAGCAGTTGCATTTTCATCGTCATCAACAACTCTGTTAGTTCTTCTCATACTAAAAGCAAAAAATCACTAGGGAAAATCATGAGACATTCTGTGAATTTCAAATTGTGTTCGAAACAAGTGTATTACTGCGATTCAAAAGAACAGAACTATTTGCTTTTATATTTCATGACATGATTTGTAATTTCTAAATTATTTCAATGTGTAAATCGAATCATCCCAATTTGGCAATTTGCTATTTTCTTCAATCATATACACGTTATTAGATCAATCCTAGCAATACCATGAAGGAAAACAATTCTACCATCTGTATAACATGTTAACTTGAATAATATCTGTTGCAACAAAAATGTTCGTAAGGCCCTCATATAATCCATATCTACTATATCTACAGGTGTATTAAATCCTAAGTAAATATATCTTACATTGTTACATTAGAGTTGCGATACTTTATATAATTGTACATATATATACATACCTAACCCTAAATATAAGTAAGCGCAACGTAATAGTAATTTAGAAAAGCGAGACAAGCTAAGTCAAACCAATCGGCAAAATAAACCTTTATAAAGCTTAAGAATAAATCCTTATAATATTACAGGGTTGTCCAATCTAGAGAGGGCATGTTGTCTTATACCCCTGCGCTGTCACACAGTTGTTTCTCTTAAGAAAGACGCTGAAAATAAGTCATCAATAGATCGTACATATTTATCGAGAATGAAAACACAAATTCTAAACCTACTGAATTATTTTATACGTTTTATTACTGCAACTGTAAGTACTACTTCTATCTGTATATCCTTTGACTATCTTAAAATATATTGCATATTATTAAACAGATAATACTATGTAGTTTCAGTAATGCTAGCGATTTGTGTGTTTGTTTCAACAAATTGCACATAATTAGAGTGAATACTCCCTACTCCCTAGATTTGAATACCTATATGTAGATCAATTCGCTTAGTTTATTTACAATAGCAGATATTATTGTGCCAAATCAAAGTAAAGGAATGTTAACTGATGGATGAGACACGAGATTTCCCAATTAATTCGTGTTACAATTGATACTTTGCTACTATGTAGCAGATTTAAAAACATTACGTATCCCGGTGTTACACAGCAGCTTCTATTTATTTACAACATAAATGTAAGTACAATTGAGTGTTGAATACTCATCCAAGCAAAGCTAAGGAGAATTCTCAGAGAGATGCTCTTGCGAATGTGAAATGTGGGATATATTCATTGAGTATATACACAAGGTCTTGGTTTTGTCACATGCACTACAATATGATGATACTATAATGAAATTCATCTGTGCAACACTCTTTACATTAACAAAGATGATGGTAGTGGTATTCTGAGCATGTATTATGGAGTGTTGTATTGTATAAGTAAATCCTGTATTTATTATGACGTTCAAAAGCATTCAACAGCACTCAGCGAATATCAACACCACAACTTCTGTCCTATACCTTGCATTGTTTCTTGCACATAACAAATAAATCCTATATTTGTTTTGTTCTTATATCCTATGTCTTTGTCAACTGAAACTGAAACAACCCGGCTACGTGCATAGGCTATAGCTCATTGTAATGGCAGAACTACTTTTACTTACTTTCAACATATTTAGATTTGACAAACTTAGTAATAAGGGAAAGTAGGTAGGTAAGTATCTGTATATTTACCATACTACAAATACATTGAATACAAAACATGTAAACAAAACGTGTTCCATTGTGTATTTCCCTATTACTACTATATGCAGTACAATTAGTATTTAACTAAGAATATAGTTGTGACAGTACGTTGTTGGTTGTTGAAACGAAATCCGCGCTACAATACTAGCGAATGTGTTACACAGGCTTTTGTTGTCTTGGGAGAATGTGTAAACACATTAACAGTTACTTGAGTTTGAGTTTCAGCTAAACTTCATTTGATATGATACCAGTGTGTATGATGAAGAGAGTATAATACTGTAATAGTAAGAATACCTCTTTGCTTTATATAGTTTCAATTTATTTCGTACAATGCAGAGCTTGATATAATACTTATACTTTACTCCAAGTGTTTATTGTACGAGAATCCCCGCTTGGAGATGTATTTACATGGATATTGTCACCATTTGAATGAACACCTTAAATTACATTATTGCTCTCCATTGTAACATTATTGTGCAGGCAGTAGACACTACTCCACATTGAGTTGTCAACAATTTTCTTAAGCACAAACAATTTTATTAGCACCATAAAACGACATACCTACTCAAAATACGCTGTTATAATATACACATAATATTTTTATTTACATATCTATACTTACATACATAATTAACTTGTCTTTCGTGTATTACAGATTCATATTATACACCTCGTTGAGTTAACAAGGCTCGTATCTGTATTATACATACCTTACTAGACACAAAGAAGGAAAAGTTATTTTCTTGGAAGAAACTAAGAAAGAAAGGAAAAATCTTGCATAGACCAACTTGTTCGTGTGTAGATGTATATAGAGTGTATAGAATTGCTTTCAAAAATGCATGGTTGCGTGAAATTATAGTGTAAAATTGGAAATCAATATCGATTTTGTTAGTAGTAATGTATAATGTAATGTGTTTGTGTAGAGTAGAAATAGGAGTATCTAATAAATGAGAACATTTGTCACCTGCTCGTTCCCATTCACATGACTTAATTTCGAACAAAGAAATTGATTAGCCGACCCAGCGTGTACTCTGAGAAAACTCTTTTTACACTTTGTGTTGTAAAAATGAGTTTGTCTGTAAGACATTTTATTTTCACTGCGTAATGATGACATTTCGGGATTGCACCCACACACAAACCTAATTGTGTGTAGGAAAACTCATTCCATACGTCTGTTAACAAAAGTAGGGCAAATAAAAGAGGAATATATCGAGTTGAATGTAAAATTGTAAATACGACACACAATGTCTATGTATAGTTAGAAAATAAATTAGCATCTGTGTAAGCTTTTGTCATTGCCTTGTATCATTACAGTTCGAAAAGCCATACAGTAGCAATAACACGCAGTAAGGACAAATTACAGTGTAGTGTGTGAAACCATTTGCATTGAGCCGAAATAAATAATAGAGATACACATGGGAATCCTCGTGACAGCTTTACATCACTATACCTATTCTCTAATCTTCTATTGTTGGTCTAATTATTATTCCAACTCGAGGATACGGCTTAATACTAAACCAAACCTCATTCTTTTATGTAATGTAAGTAAAATCCCTCCGTACACCGTATGCGTGTGTTAAGAATTTGCATGAAAAACAGAATACTATCTGTGTGTGCTGTAAAGTGAGGATTGAGAAGTGACTTTGTAGTGTAGAGTGTAGTCAATTACTTTATTACAAGTTTCGGGTTCATTATTGCTCTTGACATCTTCGCTGTAGGTAAATTGAACGCAAATGAATCTGAAACAAGTTTCCAGAGTTTTCATGATACTACGTATGTACAGGTAATTGTTATTATTATCACACTCAGTCTATACAGCGACATTTTTGTTATATGTAGTGTTATAATTTTGACTTTAGTGGATAGAGTGTTGTGTAAGATTGGGTTATTTACATGAAAGGAAATCATTTCTACGAAAATAAGTGTGTGAATTAAAACTGAGCCTTTCCTCAGGCTAAAATGTGGGTTTTGGTTCTAATTGAAACGATTGTCTTTTTCAAAGGATTATATAAATCACAGCTCGTTTGTTGTTTGTGGTATCATATATTAAGTAAGAAGTTCGCATGTTTTACATATGTATTTATTTTCAGTACCTATAGTAAGTTGCAAAGAATTTCATTAGTTTTGTTTTGTGTGTGCGAATTACTCTTAGAGGTAAGTTGATTTCATGCACTGTCATATTGTGGAAGAAAAACAAATGGGAACGAATGTTTCTTGTGTTATTCATTTGCCAAAGGAAATACGACGACAGGAGGTTGAGCTGTGTGGGGTCATTAAATAAACATAAGGTCAAAATTAACTTGTAGTTTTCCCGTTCGCTGAGATATAATTAGATTCTACCTTTGCAAATCTACAATCGATCAGTCTTCCTTCAATCACTGTCTCGGCACACATGGTGGTCGTCTCATTCTTAATGAAAAATATCAAACTTTAATAAATATCTTAATGGATCTCATATGTTTTATGTATAGTATGACTTTTGCCTTTTACTTCATAGATAAAAAGAAAATGAATTATGTATAGCTTTCATTAAATACCAACAAACACAGAATCCTAATTAAAACACTTTGTCATCAGTTACAAGAATATGGCAAATTATAATTGTAAAGGAAACAGTTTGCTACAATAAGTCATAGCTTATTTATTTAGGATACTCAGTCAACACTGACTGAATTATTTTCTCCTTAATTACTCAAACTAATAAATCAGTGTCTCAATTACGTGGACAAAATAAATATTTGTATGAAGCTACATAGGTAGGTATGTATTTAAACGGGTAGCATATTGTCACTTTTCCATTCTGATACCAAAATAGTCCAAAAATGAGTAATAATTTCTGGTATAGTTTTTACAATTTGATTTGTGCCTTACAAAAAGTCAAGTTACAAGTTTAGCACTAAATAAAAAATTATGTATAAGCAAAATAAAAATCATTGATACATAATCATACAGATAAAGTGATGCCATACATACATAGGTATATTATATCATTTAGAAAACGTTTCGGATGAATGATTACAGTGGAAAACTAATGTATTTTCGGAGGTAAGAATATTATATCCTTGCCTTGGATTATATTGAAGTTAGCTACCTAAGTAGGTTAGTAAAAGGAATGATAAGAGATCATAATCATAGTCAGGTACAGGTATGATGTCACATTATGACGTGGGAGCTCATCGGTATTATTCACAATGACAGGACAATACCCGAAGATAGATGAGGTACACAAGGGAAATTAATTCACAGTCTCCAGCCGTAACCAACCAACGCACTTCAGAGACCAACTTACCGTTTTACCATTAGTTTCCAGTAGATATACCTACCTCATATTCCTTATACCTCCATTAAATAGTGAACTTGTGAGCTTGTTTATAAAAATGTTGGTTTGTCTATCTGTCTGTCCGGTCTGTGCACATTCTAACCAGACTCTGTCTCTGTGGTACTCATGGTCTATACACTGGCACTACCAAAAGCAGCCCTAAAGGATACATTGTGCAATCTCTGGAATTAAGTTTCATTGCATATATTAATTTTTGTGGAAGATGCACATTGTGTTTACATAATAAATTATATAGAAGTATATAGTTTTCGTTTATTTATGATTTTGGTTATAGTGTTATAAAAATAAATACTACTGATTCAGTAATCATGGTATTGATTTTTATTGTTTTTCTAGTTGCATTGAATTTAGTTAAGATGAGACCCACAACAGACCATATTAGGCATAATACGCAGTTTACTTCTTTATATCTGTTTTGACATGTTTATTAT
>JAQFYB010006795.1:0-11680 GCA_034694085.1 Pogonognathellus longicornis
TGCAACAGATACCCAAGGAAATACACGGGAATTTTATGGGAATCTTTTCTTTTTCCAATGCATGGAGGGGGTGCAATGTGTTTATTATTTGCTTTTTATGAATTAAACCTTTCTAGAATCCCGTCAATTTATTGACGGGCACTTCGACTAGTATACTTTATTATCCTGTTCATCCTAATACTGAAATCATGGATACATGCTTGCTACTGATACTGAATGAATACGGATTAAGAAAAATGCATATTTTTAATTGTTGTGAACTGGTCGACAGTTATTTCCTCTCGAATACCATTTTTGAAATAGTAGTCCACCGTATCCCGAATAAGTACTGTGACAATTTTTGTTTCTAGTGAATCAAATAACTCTGTCAACTGATTTTCGTTTATAACGTGGGGCATAGAATGAACTAGAAGGTGTTTAGGTCTCAGTATTTTCAGAATTTGAATAACATATCGAAAACCAATATATTCCAAAATCAAAGTATTCAACTCTTTAACACAATCACCTTCAAGTTCAAACGACTGAATTGGATGACCAGCTTGTATTTCTATATCTGTAACACCTACTGGGATGGCTTTGGTTGGAAATTTTATTTTAAAGGAATACCGCAACTTGAGTTTAGCTAAATTTTTACAGTTGCCAAAGTGTGAGAGACATGTCAATGGAACTTTGACATCAAGTAAGCAGAGAAATGCCAAGTTTGGCAATTCAATTTCACCGCCACTTAAATTTACTACCCTTGATGCCGATATTTGTAGTTTTTCTAATGAATTTGGGACGCAAGAAAGGTCAACTGACGAATATGAACACTCCATTTCAATTATGTTCATTTGATTCTTTTGTATAAGTGGAACCCCTTGCAAACTTAACCTTTGTACTCTCCATCTACCCCAGTTTAGAATTTTCGTCTGAACCAACTCAACGTTTTTGGCGGAAGCAAATTTAGTGAAATCCAAGGATAACAAGGTATCTTCGTGGCGTTGCAAAATGCACAACTCCTCTATGCTACGAAAATCAAATATATCATTGAGACACAACTCTTTTAATCTCTTTCCCTCTGATACAAAAATTACGCATCTCAACTTCAACTTTTGGGGTGTAACACATACAGGTACAGGCATATAAGGAATACCTATATAACATTCTCTGGCATAAAAATTTGTAACATGGGAAAATGCATTCCATGGAATGGTAAAATGACAGAAACCAATAGCAAATATTTGTACGTTTTGTGGAATAAAGCTCAAAAACTTTAAATTATATAGCTTTTTTCCATTTTTGTCGGTAAACCTGACTTTTGATAATTTTAACTCGACCAAATTCATTGGAAGTCTAATATTTTCAACCATAGAACAATCAATGAAGTGTATCGATTGTGGGACATCAATAAATAACCTTTTGGGATCAGAGTCAAGAAAAAGACCGCGAGGTTTAAATCTAATTAGAATTGTATGCTCTTGTATTCTCACATAGTAATGAGTCATGGGACAATTCTCCAGGGATTCGAAAATTCCTTGTAGATTTTCAAGTGTAAACTTTAGTTGTAATTCGTTTCCGAATTTTTGACGAATTTCCTGCTCATGAGGATCTAAAGCATTCTTTTTCGATTGAAGCAGATGTAGAAAATGAAATATAATATTAAAATAATTTGGTTGAGAGTCCAAAGGAATAAGTCCTGATTGAAATACATTGTCGCTACTCTCAGTATTTAAGGACTTAATTTTGGCTAAAATTTGTTTGAATTGTTTCAACGACTCATCTACCTCGCCCTTTCTATCCAAACAAAGAGCGTAATTGTACCATGACGCATCGTTGTCGACCTCTTGATGAATAAATCTTGACACAACTACAGATTGACTAAATTCTTTTTTCGCAAACAATTTTTCCAAGTATAATTGATCACTCAATTTTACTTTGAGTTTTTTGAATTCCATTTTCAAGTCCTCATCTGCAAACAAAAAAGGGACGAGTTTATAATCCAAAAATCCATTGCAATTCAATATTTTTCGAATAGTCGCTTTTTCTGTTGATTTCCCATTGTGTCGGATGACTTGTTGCAGGAGACGGTGAATACTCAAAAGATTCACTTCCACTTCTTTTCTTTGCAATAGTTTATCTAAAAACCCGTCCATGGGCACCATTTTTTGTTTTCCCGATTTGGTAACCAGACAATATTTTTCTAGTACATCTACTGCTTTTTGAAAATCTTGAAAGCTAACGTTTATAACTTTTCTTAGAAATTCTGAGAGAACATTATCCGGACGAATGTAACCAAAAATCATTAGAATTTCGTGAGCAATATTTCCATGCACATCCGTTTGAAGAATTTCTAAAGAAATCTGCATGTTCTTGTTAATAGTTTTTTCGTAATCGTCGAATTTTTCATTGATTATATTTCCCGCATCTTTGGTAGATGTTCGGTCAATATAATCCTGCAATTGCATCGTCCCTTTATTCAGTGTGGCAACGGCCAACTGAAGTGCAAGTGGAAGGTTTCCCAACAATTCACTCATTTGTTTCAATTGATACTCGTTCCCTTTAGCTTCTTTTTTGAGATAATTTTTTAGAAATTCGATGCTTTCGTTTTCATTAAAGACATTTACTTCGAACGTACTGATTTCTCCGAAGCCAGTGTCATTTCCCCAATTTTCTTTACTTCTTGATGTAATTAGACAGCAAAAATTTTCCGGGTTTGATGGCAAAACTGCGTGTATTCCTTCGTTGCCCATGTAACTTTCAACGTTGTCAAAAATCCAAAGACATTTTTGATCACAGAGAGACTTGAAACAATGTCTGGCTAAGTCATGTGCATCATTAAATTCTGCTCTGTTTGGTATATCCAAGTCTATTGCAAGGTTCCTGAAACTTTGAAGCAGACTGTCTTCTCCACAATCAATCCAGATAATATTTTCGTACTCATTCTCGTAGTGGTGTGCGTACCATTTGGCTGTTAGTGTTTTTCCTACTCCGCCCAGCCCTGAAAATTTTGTTGCAGTTTCAGACTGACAAATAACTATCATTCGACGACGATTAGAAAGGACAATTTCATGAAGCTTCTCTACAAGAAGCTGCTTCCCAACTCTTCGGAGATGCATAGCGAGAATTAAATTCTTTTTCGCAGGCCACCATTTTGCTAACGAAACAGAAGAATTAGCATTTAGTAGCCGACACGTTTCAGATTCCTCCAGAAGGATATACTCTCTTTTCTCTAAAAATAAATATTATGTCAATAGTTTAGTTAACTAATTAGAAAACCCATACCGTCCCTTAACTTCCTAAACGACGTATGCCGACCGAGCAGTGACTAATAAATGATGCGTACTCTTTGGTTATTAAGGGACGAGATAGGATGTGTACGTGTACCTGTCTAGGCATTGGTAAAATATTTGCTTGTTTAGTTCATCTAGGTAAATGTATTATTTTTTATTTTATTATTTTATTTACCGTCAACCCCAATGTTTTCATCCTCAATTTTACTCCCTTCCAAGGTTGAACCTGTAAGCTGAGCTTCCTTTCTTTCTTCAATTATCATTTCAAGCTGTACCTTTAATTGGGAAAATTTTGGTCGTAGTTTTCTATCCACTTGAAATGTTTGCTCCATAATTTGCAATATTTTTGCGGATACATTTTTCGGTTTATCAAATGAATTAGGGTTCTTTCCATTACCAATATTTATACATACATCCTGCAATGGATCAGAATTAAGCACTAATTAACTTTATCATTAGGAGATTTTTAGTAATTGACATAAATAATATTAGGTAATTATCATTCTTTGGATACAAAGGGTGATTTTAGTCTTTTATTACGCTTAAAAAATGGCGATTTTGAAAAGCAAGAATGATTGACCCTAACGCTCTATTCATACCTCATAGTTGTACAATCTTACATTGTTTAAGGTTTTATTTAATTATAGCCAAGATCTATAGTAGGGATGTGGAATTTCAGTCATATCAAACAAGGACATTCTGGCAAACAGACCTGGTACATTTCCAATGTATTTTGATAGCTTTGAGTATCTAAAACAAGGCCTTTTCTACAGATAGAAAATAAAGGGCTTTGGAACTCAAAAAGTCAAGAGCGGAATAAACTTTCTGTTGTCACATTGCGAAAAGTGTATAAACTTTTGAAGCGTGACTCACGAAGAACATTCTGAATATATATAAGTTGCGATTTTTTGAAAATTGAAATAAAATAAAGGTTAGTTAAACTGTAACAGACTAAAATCACCTTTTATATTTGATTTATTAATTTATTTTAATTACGTGGTTAGACATTGTTTTGCCAAGCCACATGTACGGCACAGCTCCATTCATCCACATCTCCCACATAGTTACACCAAATGCCCAAACATCCGATGCAAAAGTGAATTTTCCTTCTAATGCTCCTCGTGAAGTAATAACCTGAATGATTTCTTTTGGGACCCAACGAAGAGGACATGGCTTTGTAGCGTCTACCTGAAATTAAATTCAATGAAAAAATATTGTATTAAAGATTTATCCTTCATGTATATCAAATGTTATTATGATACCTTATAATAATAATTTTCCGGAGAATTATCCAAATCAAGAAATTTGCACATTCCAAAATCCGCAACTTTAGCTCGTTCTCTGAAGTCTACAAGCACATTTCTTGCTGACAAATCGCGATGAATATACTGCATATCGTGTAGGTAGCCCATTCCGCAACTAATGTCATAGCACAAACGGATCAGGGTGTCCTGCAAATAAACAATAAAACAAGTTATTCTAAATTTTCACTAAATCTTTTTACATAATATGCACCAATTGGTATTGGTGAGTGGTATAATATTTATTAAGTGATGGAGCCACTTTTTAGCAATGAGAGAGGGAGGAGAGTGCATGATACATGGCCATGGGAGAGAGCCTGGGAGAAACGTTAGGTTTTGTCTGTTTGTCTGCCTATCCGTGCGTGTGCGACATATGTATGACAAAACTCAAGAACGTACGAACCAAATTGGTCCAAACTTCAAATATATCATCTAAGGATTTCAACAAAGATAATGGCTCCAACAGGGTTTTTCGTGCGTCGTAACTCAAGAACAGTTGGACAAAATTGGTGCAAACTTTCCATAGGTTATCTGGGGGTATCAACAAAGGTGTCAACAAATATGAAAACATTTACAACAAGCAAGGGCTTACACAGAATGGGGCGATTGCCCCACAGGTAAGAAAGTATACAGAGAGAAGGTCAATTGACTCTCTGGTAGGACAAGGGTTTCCACAAACATGTCAACGATGATGACAACAATTGTTGAGCACAATTGGGTTTAGCAAGGGTGTATACAGTGTAGGGGCAATTGTCCCAAGAACAAGGAAATATAGAGAGGGATGACATTTGACACAATGGGAGGGTAATACATTCAACATGATGACCACAAATGTTGGGAATTGGGACAGACAAGGGCGTATAAATGGTGGGGGCAAATGTCTCCACCACTTTTCTATACCCGTTTTACTACGGTGTATTAATCAGTAATATAACGTGCACTTTTACACATAAAAAGTTGCATTCTCACTTCGTCTCTTGGTTTCAAAGACACAAAATCTTTCAATGCTCCATTCTCCGCAAACTCAAATACTAGTTTGGGAAATTTTTGGAAATCTGCAAACAAAGTGATTTTTGTAAGACATAATAAACTGTAATTGCACTTTGATTTCCTGAATATTGTATGTATTTTTATTTCATTGTTACCATCGATGATTCCAATAAAGTTCACAATATGTTTGTGCTTTAATTGTGTCAGGACCATTAATTCCTTTTCAACTTCTTGTTTATTCACAGTGTTTTGATTTTTCAAAGATTTGATGGCAACCTTTTCCTCGTTCATCAAACCTGAAACAAAATCATGAATCTAGAAAATAATCTTTATTCAGTCATTTTATGCATAGTCTCTTGAGTTCATAGAAAATTGTATGATTGGACGTATGCCTGAAACAAACAGTGGAGTTAATTACGTGATAACTATACATTTTAATACATACATATTTATATATTATACTATTTTTTATAATCCAACAAAATATTGTGTGATATAACGTGTAAATGATTGTTTTTCAACAAAACACGAAGGTGAAAAATGGATATAGAATATAATAAAACATTATATACAACAATAATTTGGTAGTAAAGAGCTTGGTTGAATATATTGTAGCTTTGGTACTGAAATGTAAAAAGAACTATATATCAAGCCATACAAACAAATCGAGACTGAGATGAACTGACAAGTGCTTATACCTACAATAGTAACGGTTCAAATGTAGAAGCAGCAATCCACAACCTCTATAAATATGTATAGTGAATAATATTATAAATGATACTACAGCTGCAATATAACACAAATCAATCAATACGTCCAATCCAACCTCTTTATTATGAGATAGAAGAATTTCTATTTCCTATTTTGAATTGTAGGAATCAATGATTTGAGATAAGATTATTATTAATAGAAAATCGTAAAACTATTTTAGGTTGATACCTTCTCTCACTTCCCCAAAGCATCCTTGTCCAATAATTTTATCCAGTGTGATTATTTCCAAATCATTGATTCTCCGTATCGGAACTGCTTTGTCCATTTTGAGTAAAATTGATGAGAATTTTTGAGCATTGCAATCCAATAGAATACGATTTCTCAACAAATCTAAAATTTCATAAATCGAAATTTAGGTTCAATTGCTTATTTCAGAACTTGAATAATTTGCCGGATCCTTGAATTTATCCGAACTGTTTTCCAAGAGTTGCACATCAATGTCACAGGACAGGAAGGCAGGGAAAGTTGTTATCCTGGAGTTGCGCCGAAGATACTCACATATTATAGGACTCACAACACTGTCTCAGGTCTAGATGTGTTCATTCCTTTGCCTTATGCAAAATCCAAACAGTAGTAGTAAAATACAGATGGAAAATCTGACCGAGAAAAAAGAAGCACAAGCCACGGCTTAATTTTGGTTACACACTAATACGTAGTATTCGTGTTCACATTAGTCACACTTACACTTTTGTCAAAATATTGTCTATTTTGCTTAGCTGTTGTGTTTACGTGTTCTCTTCGTGTAGTGTAAATCCCAACAGTAGGGATTGTAATACTATTTTCAAGAATTCTATATACAATTTACTTACTTTACAGTAATATGCGTTTTTCATGCATCACACAGTTGAAATAGCCTTGAGTATTATTATCAATCACCAAGGTCCAAGGTTGGATTAAACAGATACAAAGGTTTGTAGTGATGTATACTAGAAGTCTACATTACAGATACGCATTTTTGCTAGTGCAAATGACACAAATGAACCGCAAATTTCCGCACTGAGTTTGTAAAAGGAAATTTTGTTATTTTGTTTACATTATACTGTTAATAGCATGAGGCATGATATGCAAAAAATTGCAAAACTTACAAAGCAAAGAAGAGTTATTATTAGTATGTACTCAGCATAAATACATTAGTACAACATTTAATGCGAAGATATAATAAATGGTTCCAATTTAAATGTAAAATGAAACAACTTCTACTTGTTCAAAAACATGTATACTACTCTTAGTATCATAGTATTGCAAAATTGACGGTAATGCCTATTTAGTGACAGGGCGCGAGTATCTTTAGCCGAATAGATATTGACTTTTTTCCAAACATCAGTTTCGAGTACTAAAAAGGCCCGAGGTGGACCCCATAATGAATTTCTAGATTCTGTCTGGTTTGCATATAGTTGATAATAGAAGTGCAGACCGAAACTTCCGAAACTGAGCAAAATCTTTTTCCAACCAAACCTAACCCAAAAATATAAACTATTCAGTTCCACCTATAGTAGGACGTACTAGAGATGAACCTCTAGTGTAAACCATAGAATAATATTTAGTATAAAACAATAAACAAAAGCCGAAACATTGAATTTCTAAATATAGAAGTTGAATAATGTTGTGTCGATTACGTAACGTAATTGGCACCTTCAACAAATAAAATGCAAATCTTAATGTATGTACCTATTACCTATATACACATGAATGACAGCTAATGTAATAATATTATGACTTTGTTTACCGTATGCTACAGACAGGCAGCCAGAGCAGTGCATGCACAAGTCGGTTTTGTATGCATCGCGCAGTAATAAATATTAATGCACGATGCATACATATTATATTAAACCATAATATATATCAACTCAATATTATGTACATGGATGCATAATTTAAAACTGGTTTCTAACCCACTATTTATAAGCTTGATGTGAACTTATAATTAACCATCTTAATTGTCCCACTCATCCCTTGCATTTTCATTTGTTGATTTCATTTGGTTTTGTGTACTGGGTAAGTGTGCTATAGATATATACAAAAAATATGCACCCATACTCCCTTAATTATTATGTCACTAAACAATATTGAATAAATTTATTAAAATTAAGAGTACCTATACAACTGCTACTTTTTTTTAAATAATTCTACAATGGTTGATATGTGTTAAATTGATTCTGCAATTACAATTTGTCTTCTGTATGTCATGTGTAGGTATCCTGAATGATAAAATATATAATGTGGAGCGTTTTGTAACAATTAAACACTGTATGTTGATCATCATGGGTACAGATGGGTGTAGTATTTCGTGTGGGTATTGGATCTCAGTTCCGCTGGTAGTTAAAAACAAATGTTGGAACTGTCAAGCTGGCTCTTAAGTGGTATGTAGGTGAGTAGATGTTTGTTTCAATGCAGATTAATGGATTATTGTCGACTTATGAGTGTTTAGCTGGCTGTAAGCTCATCTGATTATTTACGATATACATGCGGACTATAAATATATAGAATTTTAGTATAACTTTTGCAGTTTTATGTTTTCCTTTATACAAATACTGTACAGACTGTACACGGCTTTTTACATTTGTTCACATGTATATATACATAGCAAGATTATAATAATAAATTATTTTAGTCAGAAATAGTATGTGCTCTACTCAGAGGTGTAAATTTTGATTAGAAAGCTTAGAGAAGGAAATCAACCGTGTCAAATGATATGCCAAGCCAAACTTATGCATTTGTTTAACTTAAAAATAATTCTTATCTTCATTTAACGTAAGCAAACTGTGGTACCAGTAGAATTATAAACTACTTATTAAACATCACACAGATTTGTGTGAATCTACAAAATTGAATTTAACAAACATTTTAAATTGAAAAATTGTCTCTGCGGTGGAAATATTTCTATTGCACGAAGCTACGTAATTTAAATTTTGAAAATGGAAAACGTGCGAATGATTTTGCTTCTTGCAATTGTCGCCTGTTTCATATCAGTGATCGCATCGTAAGCATATTATGAAGATAATAATATTTAAAGAATGCTAATAATTTTTTATTTGTTTCATGTTCCTCCACTCTAAAAAATTAGCACCTATATGTAGTAATATCGAAATACAAACAAAAAATATTTTGAAGTGAAGATATCCCTAAAAACTAAAGGATGAACGAACAACAGTCTACAGTCTATCTCTGTTTTTAATATTATAGCTGAGATTTTTTTAAATTACGGGCCTACTGATCCCAAGCTCAATTTCATGTTTTCGTCTTTGTTTAAAATCGAAAAATCTTTCACTGAAAAAGTTTTGTTACATACATCAGTATTTTCTCACCAAGCAACAATCTGCAAATTAATTAAATAGATTAAATGCCTATTTTAACTAAAGCAATAATATAGTTAAATTACAATTAATTTACGTGTCCCTGATTAGAATTGGTATAATAATAAGGTACACCATTAAATATCGATTTCTGAAAGTATCTAGTAAATTTTCAATATACTTACTAATTCAGAAATTAATTATATTCACAATATAAATTAATAGTTTACTATCTATTATTGTATTGAATAAATTATTTAATTTTGTAGACAAGAAAAGCAAAAATTACAGCCGTCAGTATTTCATAGCGACTCTGACCCTGCTTTTCACGTCAAATTTCATAAAGATGGAAGTAGTGGTGTTTGCAACATCATGGAAATGGAATGGGTGAAAAAGTATAGAGGCTTTGAAGACGACAACGCTTTGAAAATTTCCAAAAAAGCATCTATGCAACCTTTAGCAGACTCAAATTCCCCTCCTATGGAAGACACATCTCAAATATTTGAAATTTATGGACGTCGTGAAGAAATGGTGCGGTCCCATGTTGACCTGCTTTGCAAATCACAACAGATGGTAAAGGATATAGAATTGGAGAATGCAAATAAAGATGAGGTGCCTGAAATTGTTAAAATCGTCAATGGAGGAGAACAAGCCAACAGAGTGGATGTCGTGTTCATGGTAAAAATAGCATTTTGAACTTTTAACAAACAACATGCACACATGAGAATAATAATTGACAATTTTGTAGACCACTTTGAACAATATAATATTTATATAGGGCGATGGTTACATGGTTGATGAAAGAGAGGAGTTTTTCGAAGATATCAGACGCTTAACAACAGATATGTTTGAAGGTGTTACATTTCGCTCTTACTTGCCTTTGTTTAACATTTGGGCAATTTTCGTTGCAAGTGCTGAGTCAGGAATTGGATACGATGGTCCCAAAGACACACCCTTCAAATTATATCGTCAAAGTGGTCAATTACGTGGCATTCTTCCAGGGGTAAAGAAATTACAGTTCTTTATAACGGGACAAAGTGAATGTCTACAGTTATTTTCGAAATACAAAACAACAATTTTTGAGTAGGTATACTATTCTAATTTCTTATGAATTCAAAATGTCTAAATTCTGTATATACCAATAGAACGCTTCCTACGCTCGCACTGTGTGCCGTCTCACGGGACTCAGCGGTTGCGACTATCCGTCAATCATTGGCAACGATGATTACTATGGGTAATTTGCTCCAATAATTATTTTTTTAAAGTCCTATTTTAAAACTTCATAGTTACTAAGATGTATATAATGAATGCAGCAGTATACCTAAGCAGCACTTTTAGGGCTGTAAGGGGTGATATTTTTTGTATAGTTATTCATACACACATAATATCTGATGCATGGCAGCAAACAAAAATTGGTTGTCATTGCATTTTCTTAAATTTTCAACATTGATATGGGTTTGTTTTTTGTTTTACAAACATATTATTTAAATGCTATTAATTTTTACAGAGGTCTTGGAGGAGAGTTCGTGATCAGGTACCTACTTTTTTCTGTGTTTTAGGATATTTATGACTTTAAGTTTAAATAACTCATATTCAACGACAAGATAAAAGTAGCTAATAAAACTAGGTAAGTCACATTTGCTAAAATATGCATTCTGCAATATCTGAAATTAAAAGGATGAGACTCTTGTTATTTCTTTTCTCGATTAGTACGCGGAGCAACCGAACTGGTACTGTAGTATTACGTCATGAGATGGTGATTCATTGTGATTATTCTCGCTCAATCAAATATATGCCATTAAATTCTAATTATAATCTGCATTTTATTAATGATATATGAAGTTAATGCGAGATTTATTATTTTTAATACAGGGACACAACTTTGTTAACGTTGGAGAGGTATTTATATATTTACAATAAAAAGACTATCTAGTTGCATGAACAAAAATTCACAAACAATCGGCAATTCATGTGATTTCCAGGAATACGATTTTGGATCAGTTTACAGAGGAGTCAATTCTGCTTCAAGTGTCGCTAGTCTGGGCTGGCCACACTG
>JAQFYB010006796.1:0-11679 GCA_034694085.1 Pogonognathellus longicornis
GTCGAGTCCATGAGGTGTTTCGAGTCGTTACTCGAATTGCAGCGCGGCATCAGCAAGGGTACCTTGCACTCTTCAAGTGGACCAGCACCAATAGTGCAGTTGTGGAGGAGTGTGTACAGTACACTACAGTGAGGCAATGATATATTATAGGTATGTATAATTTTAGTATGTACATATAATATGTAGCATTGTATTAGATACATTTGATATATACAATAATGTGTCTTGTGTGTAAGTGTAGTACAGTATGTGTATTTACTAGATACTAGTATTAAGAAAAAGTAGGTATAGCTGGTTGACACTTGTCCTGGTATTTTATGATGGTTTACACTTCACTACAAAAAGAACTGAGATGAAATTGTAAACTGAGTTATTACTTTGTAAACATATAGAAGAATTCTAGAGGTATACCACACCTCAGAACTGCAAAACTGCAAAAGAATCGCAGACAGAGTTTTACTTATCTACTAAAGTAGTTTTAACGTACAGTGCAGTCTCTTTTTCGTCTCTGTAAAACTTTCTACCTGTGTGTGAGACTCTTACTTAGTGTTAGGGGTACACATCTCTATATTATATCAACTTTGAGTTTAAACACCTCGACTATGTACCAAATATAATATAAGTTGTATCTTTTCAAGGTACTTAAGACCCAGCTACAATTTACTACTGTAGGAATTATATATTTTTGTAAATGCACATATACAGATAGGCTGTGCCCCACAAACACATGGATATAACTTTGTCCGAGATTCCCTGCTACTGTCGCCCACAATAAATAACTAGGTATTATACTTTATGTACTTTGTGTTGCTAAATACAAAATTCAATTTTGAAATAAGCCCTTTCGCTGTACTTGGTAACTGTAACTTTAAAAGAGAAAACTATTTTCTACTTTTTCACTTATTCCTCTAATACTACAACACAAAGTAGTGCAATAAGTATAAAAACTGTAGACTGTAGATGTTCTAAAGTACATCTACAATGCTCCTAATAGAAAAAACTAAACTACTCTCCTGCTTCTTCCACTTTTTCTCTTGAGAATTCCGAGTGCAAGAAGAATTTGAAATCAAATCACAACAAATAATGGTTACAACTTACAGTCGATATTACACATAGGTATACTCTATACTACTCCCATTTTACCTTTCTGTTAACTTCTTAGTGATCACGTATATCAAATCAATAGTATAAAACTCCATTGTAGAAAAACTTGTAGTACACAATCACTTCTAAAACACAGTAGCAGTCCTTAAACCTCATATGTTACACTACATACAGATGACTTTGTAGTAGTAACAGCAGAATGAATGCATCTATTGTAGTAGCATTATTATTTGTACTGCAAAAAGAAACCTACCGCAATATTAAACCCTTGTACAACCTACAAATACACCTTATACATATAATACAAATTTAGCCAGAGGGAAATGTAGGTACTATACACATGAGACTTAAAAGGGCGAAGGAACATTGGTCTATCTATGCTACACAACTAAAGTACATTATTACTCATATCTTACTTACAAATGTAACTGTGTAAGTATTTGTAGCACAGACACACACAGACACATGTGATTCTCATAAGAAAAAAATTGCTGGTGCTACTTTAGTTGTGTCTTTGCAGTAGTAGCCACGGGGAAAAGTTGGATTAATCAAAAGAAGATAAGAAATGAATGTTGGTTGTTGGTAGTAGTACATAGGAGCATACCTTGATCGCTGGCCAAAACTAGAAGAATGAAGACAGACATTAGAAAAGACCTCGTGCTCAGAACATGATGATGATGATAATCTGCTGAAATAGAATCGCAGAAATCCAAAGCCAAAGGACGAGAGAATGAAGAAGATGAAGCTTTGATCTTGTTAAAGTAATAAAATGTCATCGTTCAACTGTATATACAGGATACAGTCAGTTCAATGTGTGGAGTCAGTAGTTTTCTCTGTACACTTCAGTAGACTCACAAAATTCAGTTGTTCAGCTGGATTACAGTCACTAGTCCCACGTTTCCTTGTTTGTAGTCGTCCTAGGTCCTAGGCCTACACTTTCCACTCACTCCCACACATACAACTAACTATTTAGAATCAAATCCTAATACTACTATTAACTAATACTCCTAGACTCCTAGAATTCTTCCTCCTAGTACCTAATAGTACCTAGTACACTATTTTCCTCCACCTACCTTCAACCTTGTATGTAGCTCTCTTTTTACTTTATAAGTCTTTACATAGTCCAAGTGCACACATAGTATTTATCTGTATGTATGTCTGTATGTATGTCTGTATGTTTCTATGTGTATTTTAGAGTCTTCTCTTGGTTCTCGTATTGTATTCAGTCGTCGTGTCGACTCGTCGTCGTCGGCGGTCAGCTCACAATCAAAAAGGACACGCAGAACACACAGAGAAAAGGGAGACAAGTACTTTTCCTCTTTCTCTCTCGCACTCTCACTCACCCTCAGTCTAGGCTCAACAACAACGGCTCCACTTTCAAAGTGCCTTATTTCCTTTGTAGTAGTTATACACAGTTATAGTTGTACACTCTGTCTCTCTGTAGAATTTAAGTAGAAGCAGTAAAGAACCGCTACAAGTACAAGCTGCAGTTTATGTGTATATATACAGTTCGCTATGTTGCTACGAATGAATGTTAGTTGAATACTCAGTAAGAGGAGCACTCGAGTAGAAGCTGCTGAATCTCAAACACAAGATACTTGGCTCCCCTTACACTACACTCAGATACACCCAAGTCTATATAGTAGACACAATACTAGAAGTAGAACTAACAATTCCAAGTGCCCTATGGCCTTTACCTAGTTAAATCCTTGTGTAGTACCTACTGGTACGTGTAGACTCTACACTGTATATAAATAGGTTTAAGTAGGTATTTTAGCCGGGAATAGTGACACGAATGAGTTTTCAAAGTGTCTATATTGTCTAGTGCTTTAAACACTTATGTATGTACCTAATACAATTTCAAAGTAGTGAATTACGATTATACACTGATGTATGGTAGTGATAGATTAGTGCTTATCTATTGTAGAGTATGTGTACACCTACAGTTGTAGAGAAATGCTTTTTGCTGTTTTTGTGGGCTGTGAGAAAGGTATACAGTAATTTGTGTCGCTTTCAATTAATTGCAATTAATGTTCGGTTGTGTGTATTTGGTATTGTTATTTACTCTTAGTATTGGTAGTAGGGTTATTAGTGTCTGCAATTAATAATTTGTATTGTGTTTACACAGGTATTACAATATTTATCTTTTTTGTAATGTTTCTGGTAATTAAATGTAGTGTAAAAAATCAGGTTTCTACTTCAATCATTTTGTAATATGTACGAGGAATTCCGAGGAGTTTTGTAATGTTATATTTATGTCATAAGTCTAGTGCTGTTAAGTTGTTCATAAAGGTTGTTTTTGTAGTAGGTCCTTCACCCACGCACTCATTATAGGATTATTACTGTGAGATAGGATGAAATGTTGATTCTGAAGAGACTGAGTAGTTTTATTTTGCGTTATAATAGCCTTTGGGATTTTGTGATGTCGTTTTGCAGTATGTAGTAGTATTCAGAGAGAAAGTCAGCCGGAGGATTGGTTGTAGTTTATGGCATGTGTATGTGTGATAAGATAAACATGTAGTTTTGGATTGGCTACTATTAGTAGAGAAGTTTAGTCTTAGTATCTGTATGTTAGTTTGTACTTGGAAAGAGCAGGGCAGGAGGAGCACAGCACTTGCACTTTACTTGACGTTGGTTTTTGTGTATTGTTTTGCTCACAAGATAGATTCTATTTACTGTGTGAGTATTCTTTGTATATTACAATCTATAGAAGACTGTTGAGTTGTGACAGTCTTATATTAGCCCTATGTATTACTCTGCACTGTATTCTTGCACTCTATGTGTATACTACACTCTCTACTAGTTTTGTGCTTTTACGCCTTCTTGGATTGAGACTGAACTAGGAGACAAGTCATTGTTCCTTTTCTTTGCTTACTACACGATCTCATCATTGTATACTTCTTCTGTATGTGTAACTCGGTATATACAGTACAGATAGTGCACTCTGTATGTAAGAACAAGAAGAAATATAAATTGCAGTCGAGAAAGGTCGTATGTAGGTTCTAGGTTGCTATCTGAGTGGATGTATGTACAGTTGGAAGAGAACCGGATGATTTTTGCCTTAATCCTCTGCAATTGGTTTGGTTTTTCCTTTTTTTCATCTGTTTTCTCTTGGCTGTAGTATGTTCCTTGGGCGTAGTGCTGGAATACGGAGGTCTTGTTCTATTTGCAGTGGTGGAAGTCGTGGAAACAGGATATTGTGTGAAGAGTTAAGCAGTAGTTATGCAGCGGCATCAAACGAAGACCAAGTAATAGCACGCGTTGGTGTAGTAGCAGTGCAAGTACATGCAACCAGCAAAAGTCACCCTCATCTTCTGCTCCTAAAGATAAAAGAGAAGAAATCGTAAAAATGGATTAGGCTCTACTTTCTCTTTTTCTCGGCGATTCCAGCCCACTATATCATATTTTTACTTAGTCGCACTACTAACTCACTGAAGAATTCTATACCCACATATACCCACACACTCACACACACACAAAATATGTGTAGGTACCCATACATGAATAAAAAACCCCACGTTTAGTTTAGTTTACTATCTGAATGAATTTATAAAGGAAATGGAAACATACATACTATGTCTATAATATTGTAGTATGTTTTCTCCCGGATCCCGGGGTATGAATATTATACAAGGAGTAGTATTAGTAGTGTGTGATCTTGTGATTTTCCTAGTTACGATATACTTTACCCGTTTTTTATATATTTTATGCTGTTCTTACAATTTCAGTTGAAATTGTCCTATATATTGCGGCACGTCCACATCCACATCCATACACACAGTAATGTAGTATGTGGCATTGCATGGCATGCTCTACTCCCACAGACTGGTGTGTGGTTTCGTTTCGTTTGTCGGTATTGGCAGGTCAGACGAGTATCCGCGGCCAGAGACGAAAAGAAGAAATGTACATTGTCCGGCTAAAAAAATGCTTGAGCACATACCCGGGCTACTTTTCTAGTGGCACTCTTTGGCTACTATGTGTATGTATTTAGTAGAATTGGATTGGGATTTAGATTGCTTGCATGCACACTCTTTCTCTCTCTCTTTTTCAAAGAGTCAACTCAACTCAAGATCTGCTCCAAGTAAAATAAGGTTGTCACCACGCTGTGACCATATGGAAAGATATATATTTTTTCAATATACCAATTGTAATAATACAGTCCCCATACTATGAGCTTAGAATAGAATCCCGGTGTAATATATTACTACATACATACCACACTGAATCAAGAAGAATACTAAATAAGTAGGAGTGACAGGGACAGGGACAAGACAGCTCTCAAGATAAGGAGTTCCCTGTATACGAATGAATGAAATATAAAAGATGTGTATAGGTATGCATTAATATGAAGTAATACAGACAGAGCACCAGGACACTATCCAGGATTATCCATGTACAGATAGTATACACATAGAAACACAGGGGTACTTAATACTTACTCAGGCAGGGCGTTAACAAATAAAGACTTCCGCTACACAGGGAAAGAGTGAGAGAGAGATTCTGATGCTATGGAGGAATATCCGTGCGACTTCTTGTTCTGGATGCGTTTCGTTGCAGGTTGCACAACTGTGGAGCAAAGTATAACTGGCTATCTCAACTTTTCATCTATAATTTCCAGTAATTTCTGGTGTAATTTAATCTAGGCGCGGATGGAAATAATAAAAGTAGTAGGAGAGGAGACATAAGGTAAGTATGCAGTAGTCTGTAGTATCTGTATCCTCCGAACCATGCACACTACATACTGCGGGTACTTGTTGAAGAGAGATCTTTGTGCTTTGCTGCTGCAAAGCCAAAGGATGTGATGGTTGCTGCCTTTCTACTTTATATCTGGATGTATTCTATTGTTTGTCTTGGGGCTATGAAATTGCTTAAACTATCATCCTTATTACTGTATCCAACTTTTCGGGAATGGTACAAAGAGCCATGTAGTATTGGATATAAAGTAAAGGGCAAAGAGAATCTCCTGACAGGAGGACATGAACTCTACTACACGGTATTATTATTACAGAATACAATCTACCACACATGTGGAGTATTTCCGCGGATTATGATTACTTTTCTTTACAGCCTCACACACACAAAGATTTCGTATTCTTTCCTTTTACTATGTACATATATAATACTTTTCTTTTTACCCTTTTCCTCTTCGTTAACATTCTTATTATTTTACTTTCGTCCAACTAACACATCATATACACTACTGTTAAAAAGAATATCACAATATCACACATACCTATATACTACCACTTACAAAATACAACCTCCATATGCAAACATGTCATCACACGTTTTATACGACATCATTATTTCTTACTGTTACAGGGTCACACAGTTAAGTCTTCCTATGGTTAAGCCGTGTATGTAGTACCTTTGTCAAAATATATATTAAATTCAACACCAAGAGAATACCTACATAACAGTACACTGTAAGTATCATTATTTTTAAGCCTTTAAATTTTATGGACGTTGAAATAATTGTCTCTCTTACAAAACATCCTGTTACGTAACGTAGAATGACAGGAAGGAAATGCTGCTAATTGAATCATTCGGGAATAACGCTGACGCAATTAAAACACATACATATTTAGAAGTTGAAAAAGTATACCTGAGTAGCTTTAACAAAGATAATAATAATACTGAATATTAATAAAAGTGAACTTAAGTGAATAGTGCAAATGTTCTTCCGCAATTTTAGCAGGGGAACCCTGTACTATTAATATTGTTGCTTTTTGATATAAAGGAGAGTTGGACGAGTGTCATATTATAGCAAGAACTACATACAGCATATAGACTATGGATTCTGCTACAAAACTATTTGGACTGTAACTGCATTGCTTTTAAGATATGATATGCGATTATGCTTTGCTTTTATTTCAGCTTCCAGCTAGAGCACTTCTTTTAAAGATTCTCTTAACAAGACGCTATTATTATAGGAAACTGCAGACAACTCAAAGTCAGACTGAGAATTGAAAGTCTTAAAGAGTACAAAGCACACACACATACACACACATCCTACACACAGACACAGCACAGTAAACTCATACTCTTTTAGGTATATTCTGAAGAAAGTGCAGAGCTCTCTGCTTATATATGTCTGGGCTTTTCGTTTGAGGCGGTAATATAGAAAAGAGTTTATGAGCCAACAGCCAAGAGCTAACGATAAGTAAAGTGAAGTAACGAAACGTAAGCTAAAGGGTGAAAACCAGAAAGAATTTACTAGGTAATGTAACACAGTATAACGTACGTCACACTACTAACCAAAGAGTCAAGCTGCTAAAGGAAGGAAATTCTCCAAGAGCTTTCCATTCTGGTCTCTGTCCTTTTACTTTGTGTACCTTGTGTGTGTATGTGTCCTAAAAAGCTCACACAGAAAATACTTACTACTACAACTACCAGATTACAGTCTAGGAATACGAGGAGAGTGTAGGATGTACTATACATTGTATACCTAAGTAAGTAAAGAGCAGATCTTTATATATTTATAAAAAAATTGCTTTTTCGTTTCGTTGTGAGGTGATAGTGAGGTAGATGCAGTGGAAGTTGTATACGTTGAAGATAACTAAAGGTAATCGTATGGGTGAATGGGTGTATCCAACTAAGTTTCACTACTAGTAGGTTGTGAGTCCAAAAAAGCCCAAGATAACTTATAAAGCATTATCAGTGTGTGCTAAGCTGACTAAAATACTGCTTCTACTATGTTTGTACTAGTGAAAGTAGTTTAGGTGCCTAAATAAAATGTAGCTTTTAGTAGTCGGACAACCATGTAGTTACTAATAAGGAAAATCTATAGGAAATTGTAGGAAACAGGAAGTTGAAACTGGTTGTAGTATGGGTAGGTAGTGTCTATGTGTATAGTGAATGTATAATGTATACGTGGTGTGTAGTATGAATGGTGCTACTAAATGTAAGGGTTTTAATAGCCACACTCTCTGTACCTTTTACCCTTGATAAATTCACCTTGTAGAAAAATTTTGCTTTTTGCTATTTGCGGAGCTTTGCACAAGAAGTAGTAGTCGTGGGTGAAAGAGTTATAACAAGAATTAAGTTTACTTTGCGGCTGGAAACGAAAAAAAACTGCTCAGCTAGTAAGAATGTGAAAGCGGCTGTCTTTCTTCAGACTGACCCGATTATTGTGAGACTCTACCATTACGAGTCTCTTTTAAAGTATAGCTTTAGAGCTATGTATGTATCTATACTTTATTAAAAGGTTGGTTGTGTGTATCTGTGAGTCTTTGGGCTTGCAGCCATGTTATATTGCATTGGGATCTCGTAAATGGAAAGTAACTGTAAATAAAAATCTTTCTTTGACTGGGTGTGGTGGTGCAGTGGATGGAGACCTTAAAATCCGAACTAAATCTCTGCAGGCTACAGTTATGATTCTGAGGAACTAGTACTAAGTTTATTGCTTTTGAGTTATCTTTGCGTGTGGAGGTGCTCTAAACGAATTTTTAGTAGCGTCATTTCTACCCGTTTCATGAGTTCTTCTTTTCACTATATCACAATCACCCTTACACTTACACACACAGATACTACTACATGGAATTGAGCAAAATGGGAGGTTACTCCAAACCATAGCTCTCTGTGTGTGTTGATGAGTACCTTTAAATATTTACTATTGCAGAATGTTTGAATGTTTGTCTGCATGCATAACTACTAAAGCAAACTTTCAAGTGTGTGAGTATTATTACTCTAGTACATTCCTATACCTAAACTAAAGCACTATTATTGGACTTATCTTATGAATGGGAAAAGTGCTCTACGTGTATAGTATGTAAGTACTAAAGTACATACTACGCTAAATTGTATGGTGTCTGCGAAAGAGTATGAATTCTGATGCTGCAGTTTTTACTTTGTGGAAACTAAACTGCAAACTGGGACAATGAATTATAGAAAAGGAAGGAAGGAAAGCATTTCAAGAAATTTTCAACTTTGTGAAATACGACTAAACTGCTAAATAAACGAACAGAGCAAATTAATTTTTAATTAATCTTTAATTGGAACCACTCTACAAGATCCCACAAAGAGAAAACGGCTTGGCTTATAATATACTTAGCTTAGCACAACTTCAACAGAAAGAGAATATTATACTTTCCTCTCAGGCAATAGCCATAGCCCAATGACGTGTATGTAGCATCCAAGTTCGCCCTACCTCTATTAATAAATATTATTTAATTCTCTCCAGAAGAATCATACGGATCACTAAGCACCTACCATTACAAGTAATCTCCGTGTGCTTTATACACATACAATGTACCCATCCTCAACTTTCAATATCATACATACCTACTACTTTTACCTACAACGAAACACTTACAATGTAAGTAAAGCATTAAAGCACTAGGTGTATAATATTTTATTGTATACTTCTTCACGTACTAAAAACACTAAACTAAATACAACTAAACTAAAACTAAACTAAAGCAGAGTAGCTTAATGCAGGGAGTAGAATTAGAATTAGAATGTGTTGTGCTTAGCTTATGTTATGTCACTTACCTACCTCTAGCAATAAGTTAGAGTTATTCTGCCCACACACTACACACTCGGAATAGCAAAACTTTAGAATATGGGAGAAGAGATAAGGTTTTAAATTTAAGCTGGCTAAGTTTATTTACAATGTTAGCTATCTGGGTGTAGAATAACCAAATTCGCAGAGAAAAGCACACAGAGAACAATAATATACTTGTGTGTAGTAGGAGTATTTGTAGGCAGGAGTTCTAAGAGTAGGAGTATTGTATGTATTACTTTTGTGCTTTTCTCCTACTAAATAGTAATACTAAGCGTCCTTGGTTGAATTCACATTCACATCCCCATGACAGAGGAGAAGAGCTTTGTAGACAATCAAAAGGCGATTGCTTGCTAATTGTGCATGAGGAGAGTTTTAGCCGAGTTTGGAAAGTTGAACAAAAGGCGTAATTCCAATGGCTCTAAAGTCTAAAGTAAAGTAGTTCCTCTCAACCATATAATATATTTACTCGCGCTTTTATGTAGGTGACTCTGAATGCGAAATGAACTGTAGCAGATAAGTTAGTGAGTGCAAATAAGTACATAGAGAGAAGTAGAAATACTTCTCTGTGTGTAGAGTAGCAGGGCAAAGGAGACTTATACGAGTATTTCCAGAGGTACAAACACTGACAGAGCGACTAAGTCACTAAAGCATATTTCCTATTAAAATCCCATGTATAATTCCATACTTTATCGGTCTACACTTCCACAGATTCAGTTTCCACACTATATGTAGGTATATACATACTGCTAATACAAACTACTGGGTATTTTACACAATAATCCTTTCAAACGCATATTATGCACAAATATACAGAAAGAAATCTCTGATTGTTCTAGTGAGCACTAGGCTACAGTACAAATACTTCCAGCAGAAAAGCGGGCGTATTTGTAGTGTAGCAAGTTCAAGTAAGTAAGCTTAAAGGCAAACTACAGATAAAGAGTCCATACACAAATAATATACATATATAATTAGATCTTTTTGCACAATCCTAGTATATGTACATACCGTAAATATTCTAATACAAGAAAGGCTTCAAATAGAAGTCGGGTCTCTATTAGAAATGGGGGCAAATTGTATTAGTAGTTTTAGCAGATAGACGTACAGACTCTAATACAAGTGGGGTACCTACCTAATAAAAAATTAGTAGTTTTCATGCGATATCAATAATTTACTGTGTTTCGATGAAAAATTCACTGAATAAATAATTAATTGAAAATTATTTAGGTGGAGATTGTGCATGAAATAGCAAATAAATTGAGTAGATTTAATAGAATCCATTAGAAGTGGGGGCAAAGTGTGATTTCAGTCAATAGAAGTTGGGTACTTGTATTAGAATATTTATGGTAGTATAATAAGGTATATACATTGTACCTATTCATACAATGTAAGGATACAATGTATGTAACAGAGTTAGACACACCACGTCATTACACAAATACATAGACATTGTAACATAAAATAGTAAAAAGGAGCCCCAGAGTTCTTTTGCTTGTCTATTAGTATCTCTAGATGAACTCTACATGCATAAAATAAAGGGTTGAGTGTGTGCAAGAGCAAATAATTAAATCCCATTATACATTAACAGTGTCTGTGTCTTTATAATAAAGCAAGCATTTCCTTCTTCTATAATGTTTATATTGTAAGCATATCCTAAAAACACAGAAAAGGCAATGTATAAATGCTAGTACCTAATACAATCTACAGTATACAAACTAGTGAGTCTAACTACGAATTCCAACTAGTAGTCTGTCTACACAACTTTGCCTGCACAAGTTTTCTAATTTTAATAGATAGCCAAAGCAGGAAAGGGCAATGAGAGAAAGCGAAGCTCATTACACTTATTACTTACGGGCTTTTCTGATGAACTCAACTCACTCAGCTCAGCTTAAAACTAACCCAAAACGTAGCAAACTACATACAGACATACCTACAATAGCACACGTACATTCCCATTCACATACAATAGAACACACACATTCACATACAATAACACACACATATTCACATACAATAGCACACATATTCACATACAATAGCACACATATTCACATACAATAGCACACATATTC
>JAQFYB010006797.1:0-11679 GCA_034694085.1 Pogonognathellus longicornis
AAAGTCTGGAGGGGGCCCCTATGACCTGTGGGCCCTGGTGCAACGCACCACCTAGCACCATCGTAGTTTAGCCTCTGACCCCTGATTGTTCCAATTCTTGTCATAATTATTGACACATTTGTTGATACACCAAGATTGCCAATGGGAAGTTTGAACCAATTTGGTCAACCTATTCTTGAGTTACGACACAAGGAATCCCTGCTGATTCTTTTATTGGGGCTTTATCTCTTACCTTGGGCATGATGGATGTAACAGATTGACCCCATTTTTTACTCACACCTTTGTTGAAATCGATAGATGTTAAGTGTGGACTTTGTTTTATTCTTTGTTGGATTAAGTGGCACAAGCTACGATAAACAGACAGAAAAATCAACATACAAAAAATAACGTTTTTTCTAGGCTCCTTTTTAGGTGTAATATCCGCTTTCCTCTCCCCCATTGCTAACAAGTGTCTCCAGTACTTCTTTTTTCGGTATATATGTTTTGTAAAAAGCTTTTTATTGTAACATTGATGTTTGCATATCCGATAATTTTATATTAAGATTATTCAAATGAATTTTTACAAATACGTTATATGACAATGACATATAAAATATATTTATAAAATTGTTTGCAATTATAATTGCGCATAAATAGTAATTACATATTATAGCACAGTAGTTTTAGAATAAAATTACCATCTATAATAAATTATATTACTGTTTATAAAAAGAGCGATGCTAAGTAGAAACAAAACATTAAGATACTAACAAAATAGTTATAGATAGAAATATAATATACATGATGAAAATTTGGTCGCTCTCAAAGTTCGGTGTATCAAAATCTACACCCCGATCAACCATGCTACATTACAGCAATGTACAATCTACGACGTTATAATAACGTGAGAACTACCCAGTAAATTTATGTAGTTTTTAAGCATGATCAATGGCATTATTACAATGTACATCGCATAGTAGGAAATCGGAACTGAGCAAATTAAATTAAACTATATATACTATTTACATGGAAAAAACTGATACAAAGCATTTATGCTGTACAATATGAGATTTAAATAAACGCAACATTCAATTAGCATTCGTTTTGTACTCGAATATTAGATTTTCACTTTTTTCAAGGTTTTAATTTGTGCTTAACTTTTATACATGCCTTACACATTGATTAGGATTATCCGTATTTCTCCGAAATTTTCCGTATTTTTCCATACAAGAATTAGATTTTTCCAGTAAAATAAGTATTTTTCCGTAAATATCCGTAGGTCCACATTTCCCGTACTTTCAACCCTGATCTTAACTGTAGTAGTAAAATGTTTTCTTCAATAACTTCGTCCACTGTAAAATCCAAAACGAATAGTTATTACATTGCATGTTATAATTGTGTTTCTAGCTATTTCTTATTGGTTATATTGTGCATGGTTTATGTAAGGGAATTTCCATAGGCTGAAATACTTAAGAGTGAATTGTTATTGTCTCATCGCCAGGTAATATTGACTAAATATGACGCTTGTCAGTTGCTTGTATCATTTCCTCAATTATTGGAAGTAGTTCCAGTACACTGGAACTATATACTTACTTTGTCAAACTTTTGGGATTCCTACACTATTTTACGACACTAATTCTTATATATAAATAGTTTAGTTCTTTCTCGTTGCTATTGAATACCTTAGGGAAGATTCCTTTTAAATTAGCAAAATTGATGTGTTTTTGCGTATCGTTTTTTCCTACCGTTTTTTGATTTCAATTATAAATTATGAACATAAACTCTGGAAATATTCAGACTAATAAAACCAACGATCAATTGGAATTTTGAATGTTCATTTTACATGCAACCGCTTTTAATGATAAAAGAGGAATCAGTAGAAATGTTATAAATACACAACAATAATTGTGATCACCCAAATGATTAGTAAGAAATTGGATATCACAGTTAACGTAAACGTTTGCGATTTTTTCGTTCCTAAAGCATAGTTAACGTATAATTGAGCAATTTATTCGATCGGTTAATATTCAATTTTGCAGCGGCCTAGAGGTATTTAATTGTGTTTGTCAATTTTGTGACATGGGTAAATGAAAAACTCAAACTCTGGAATCTTATTCACAAATAAGGGAATAACGAAAAGGTGTAGATTTCGAATTGCGAACATGATGGTGGATTGCACATTGCTTAGATGATTAAATGCCCTTTCTAAATGACAAAATAACTTAAGGGAGGAGAAAAATAAAATGTCATCATGGTTGCTTTTGGACTTGTGAGATAGTAGAGCACTAGAGAACATGAGCGAGAATGGCACAACATTTTACCTACGATGCTACGATTGCATTTGATGAAGAATGGGTATGTGAAAGGGAAGAGAGAAATGGTGTAAGTGTTGCAGAATACTTCAAAGTGGTCATTTTATTTAAGACTGGTATTAGTTATTATGATGGTCGGGCAGTAGCATTGAAGTATTTAATAAATAGCGATTTTACTACATTATTTGTAAGAATGCGTTTGAATATGTCTGTGTGACTGGCTGTGGGTAAATGGAGTAGGAAAGGAAAGGTACACGTTGTATGTTGATTTATACTTACACAATTGCTGAAAAACCTTCAACAATGTCAATAATTTTGAAAATTATATATCATAATTTTTTAAATATTTTGCAATTTTAGCATAAATTTGAAGACACTTGATTAAAAATCATTGATACTTGATACTACTTGATAAAATGCTTGATTCATTAAAAATCGTATTTTTCAAGGTACCTACTAGAGGTGTAAACGAGCCGAGCCCGCTCGTTACCTGCTCGCCGTAACTCGTTTTCGGGAGAGTTCGGGCAACAAAACTTTGCAGCTATTTCGGGTTCGGGCGAGTTCGGGCAACAAATGTACAACTTAACTTCGAGTCGGGTTCAGGCTGGGAACGTACAACATGGAGTCATTGTATATACTTAATTGGAAGTCGAGACGATCGAGAAGAACTTAATATATAAATATTCAAGGTTGATAGTCAACAGTCCCACCAACATTTTAATTGGTTCAATTACTATTCATTTAATCATATGTAATGGAAAAAAATGGAGTCGGGTTCGGGCGGGTTCGGGATTAAACTTTCCGCTTTCGGGCGAGTTCGGGCGGGTTCGAGCTTAAACTATCCGAGTTCGAGTCGGGTTCGGGTCTGAAATTTTCGAGTTCGAGTTGGAAAATATCTGCCCGTTTACACCTCTAGTACCTACTGTTTTGAATTTTTAGGGTAATTCGTTTATTATAATTTTCATGGCCATTCCTTTATTTTAATTTTAATTTCCATTCCTTTATTTTAATTTTAATTTCCATTCCTTTATTTTAATTTTCATGCCCATTCCTTTATTTTAATTTTCATTTCCATTCCTTTATTTTAATTTTCATGCCCATTCCTGTATTTTAGTTTTCATGCCCATTTCTTTATTTTAATTTTCATTTCCATTCCTTTATTTTAATTTTCATGCCCATTCCTTTATTTTAATTTTCATTTCCATTCCTTTATTTTAATTTTCATGCCCATTCCTGTATTTTAGTTTTCATGCCCATTTCTTTATTTTAATTTTCATGCCCATTTCTTTATTTTAATTTTCATGCCCATTCCTTTATTTTAATTTTGTACATTGTAATCAATAGTTCATTTGTAATAATAAATATTGTATCCTGGCTCCAGTTTTCATCACTTTCGTGTAAATCACCATTCATTTGCCAATTAGTTACAACTGAACTTATATGTTACCAAAATTGGAGCCAGTATGATAACAGAGAATTGTTATTTAAAAAATATTGCAAATATGGTGCAGCATTAAGCAATCTAGTAACTATCTTGAATATTGGTTTACATCTCTGATATTGTTTTTTAAATATTCCAAATGATATGGACGATAAAATTCCAGTCAATGCAATTTCATATTTCTTGCAAACATTAGTTTCATTGTTCCGCGGCTAATCACGGTAATATATCTCAACACACTACCACGCTTTACGATTGCAACATTCCCTATTCGCATTTGAATTGGTCTAAAGCTTCGAAATAACATTTTCATATATCTCTTGGATAATCCGCTGGGTGCATTGTACACTCTCCATGAACGATTAATACTCCTACA
This sequence comes from Pogonognathellus longicornis, assembly GCA_034694085.1. Lineage (NCBI taxonomy): Eukaryota > Metazoa > Arthropoda > Collembola > Entomobryomorpha > Tomoceridae > Pogonognathellus > Pogonognathellus longicornis. The sequence goes on from JAQFYB010006797.1 coordinate 4,109, forward strand.
CGATTTGTATATTTTTGCGCCAGTACTCAATATGATGATCCACATTAGTAAAAAGACAAATGAAAAATATACAAATATACATTTTTCTAAAGCATTCATTTTGTCGTAAGATGTCATCAGCAGGAAATTACTCGCAAATATTGTTCGTGTGGTTAGTATCTGTTGAGGGAAGAGGGGGAGACGAAACGCATTTTCAAATCTTTGATGCATAATTGATATGGATCGCAATATAATGGTCATATATTTCGGTTCTCGGGTAGAATCTTTTGTAAAATAATCGTTTCGTCCATATCTGTAAACATACATTTTATGAATAATATTATAATTACAACAGTTATTCAACTTTTGTCTTCAAGTAATTCATTGAGTAATACCAATACTAATGACTAGATAGTGCAAAATCATGTATGTTCGATAGTTACTACGACATACAAAATATTGGCGTTATAAAACAGAAAGAGGTATACATGCCCACTCCTATTTTACATGTTTTTGTCAATTTTTATATTTTTGTTTTTTGAGGTTATAATTGAGTTGACTCCAAATACCGTGTTTTCAATTTTTTAGTGCATGTTTAAGTTCATTTTTGAAAATGTGGGGTGCATTCCAAAAATGTACATGGTTTTTTGAATGTCTCATTTTTGTTTTGTTCTGACCGCCTTTACCGTTTTCTATATAATGAGAATAACGACCGATGATTCATTAACACACTCGTGTTCATTTTATTAAAATTTAACTAAGTTATAGTTACTTTTAGTATATATTTCCCCAGGGATCGGATTTTGCAACGCTTTCCTAGGAGACGGGGCTCCCTAGTGAAATCTAACAATTTGCCCCGCCCCCTGCGGGGCGGGGCTATAACTACCGAGAAAATAAAATATCAGTAAGAAAACTTAAAACACTTTATGTTGGGAAAGTTATAAACTTAAATGCTTATCAATATTTAAATCAATATATCGGTGAAAAAGTGTACACATCATGCGCATTAGCGACTTTATATGTACACAATGCCAGGCCATACATAATATAATAAAGATACCAATGAAGCTACTTATCAAAATGCCAATATTCAAACTAGATAAAATGAAATATTACGGTGTTATTCACATATTAGAATGAATAACCAATTAGATTTCTAGAATATACAAAACCAACTCACCTAAGCTCTTTTGTCACTTTTATTAAGGCAAAAGATGGCAATAAGCCAGCCATAAATAGCAAGTTACTATAGGCCACTAGTCCAAAAATGAGGTACATCATTGTAATTCCATATAAAGAAATCAAAGTCCAATGTCGATTCTCTTTGGCAAAAATGGTAGGTAAAAAAATTACAGCATCGTCTGCTTTGTAATAATATAATCCAAATGTTGCAGCTACCATCCAGCATCCATTCGTTGTCAGTTTATTGAATATGTCTAGACTCCAAAATAAGTTTTTCCTTGGATTTATGAAATGCGTTGCTAAAAAATGTTTACATGAAATACAGCAAGATTATGAATATAAATTGATACACTGATATAAATATCATTAAATTTTGCAGAACATTATCTATCATTGATTATTCAATTGAACATAAAGTAAATCAATTCATGCTATACTTGCGCGTACCCCGGAAGGAGTGATCTATGCAACTGAGCCCCCAGAGTGTTTAGTGGCAAGCAGATGTTTTATAAATTTGCGAAAAAAAATTATCCGCCTAATTTAGTTACAATCCTCAAAAAGCTAAAGTTTTTAGTGAAGAGAAAATAAAAACTATAATCAAATTATATTTTGTTTTATAATTTACGGGCAAGTAGCCAGGAATATAACATTATTTGCCAGGAAGTGCATAGCAAAATTCTGTACAAAAATATATTTCTTAGAGAAGCCAAAATCCGAGGTGATATTTAGGTGGGGCAAGGGGGACAATTATCTCCTACGAAATAAGACCAAATTTGTTATTTTAACAATAAAGTGCAAAAATTTGCAAAATTCTTTAGGCATTTCAGAAGGATTTTGTCTTAAAATAGCTGAAATTTTTCGGGCTACAAATGATAACAGACGCTATTGTACGTCATGTTGGCATTTGACCCCTTCAGAAATAGAATACTAAATACGGCCTTCTCAAAGTCTAAACTAGAAAAAAGAATGTGAACCCATTTAGGTCAAAGCATGACATTCGCGCTAGTCAGAAAATTTTCCCGACCTTTTGCTATTTTATGACCATAGCAGGCGCGTACCCAAAGGGGGTGCACCGGGTGCACGTTCACCCCTGAGAATGCCCAAAAATTAGTCCATTTTTCCGAAAATATCGAAACAATTCGCGCTACGCGCAATTCTTATGCATTTTAAATTGGCTTATAACTAATTAATAAGCGCTATTATGTTCTAAATTGTACCTAATATTCAATTTTGCTCTCACAATATTTAATTTCTATATACAGCCTTGTTGTGCACCCCCCAGATTATGATCCTGTGTACGCGCTTGGACAATAGTAATTGGTTCTAGGGAGTGTAAATGCACCCTATGCATCCATTAGGATACTCATTTGCTACCTTTATTGATTTGTTACTGATAGTAATATTTTGTTAGTTACAAACATTAAAATTAATTGAAGAAACTTACCTGCAAAGTATCGCAGAAAACCGTTGGAAGTGTTTATAAAGTTAATTAGTTCGTCTGCATGTGTTAAATTGACATAGGCAATCAATGCCAACATCAAAAATATGAATGACCACGCAAGACTTATGCAATGATCGGATATATTAATATTTGTATTTTGTACCCCAAAAATGTACAGTACTTTCAACGCACAAAGTGTGAAATGGAGTAAACTGCAAATCAAAGTAATGTGGTATCTCCAAATGTGGAATTTAGATTCGTGTTTAATTATTACTTGATCTCTTTCATCCCATTTGTAAGGCAAACTTCCAAATAGAAAGGACCAACGTATGTTGTTCCTGAAAAGTTGAATTGAAGCTTTTGACAACATCATGAAACTTTGTCGCCGTAAATGTAAGTGAAAGTTGTTGGAAATTTTATTTAAAGAATAGTCACTAAGAAACCTTAGCTTTCATTGCAAGGTTATGTCCTTTCTAAGACGGAAGTATTTCGTTAGATTTGTGATGAAACATTATGCTCACAAATAACAAAAGAACCTACTTACTTGCGGTTTTGTATGAGAAAAATGATACTCCAAACAATGTTGTAGTTACAATAGTAGTGCTGAAGAATGAGGGTTAAGTCAATGCAAAATTGAGACATAAAAAGGGTTGGAAATAAGTACCAGGCTATTTCCTGTTTCATTTTACGACCTCCAGGTAGGCAGGAAGTTTTCTACACATCACATGCATAGTCTTGACAAATGCAGTGAGAGCTTATAGACTCTCTGAATAGATTTGCTTTTTGACATATTTACGTATTTACTTAGTCCGACTTACTTATTTAGTCCGAACTCAATGTTCGGACTAAATAACAACTGCAAAGTTGTTATTTAAACAAAACAGTTTTAGCATTTGAATCTTGTGTACAAAGTCCTTGCGCGCGCTGGATGCGACAACATCCACATCCTTGCGTGCGCTGGGTGCGACAACATCCACACCCTTGCGCGCGCTGGGTGCGAAAATATCCACATCCTTGCGCGCGCTGGGTGCGACAACATCCTTGCTAAAACCCCCTACCCTTTCCTAGCTTCCTTCCATCGTCTCTTCTCCACGCACTTGCACTGCACTGCACTGCTACACCAGCCTTCTACTACGCTCTCCGCTTCTCCCATCATTTATGCAGCTACACACGCAACTACTCCCCGTATTTGTGACCTAGGTCACGAACGATGTACCCTATAGACCCCATTTTTTTCTGGCACCTTCTATGAAACCTCCAGATAAAATATGCTAAGTTTGAACCAATGTAGTTCATCCGTTCTTGAGTTATGGCGCATACATCCAGACAAACAGATTTTGCGTGGACAATATGTATCAATTCTGATACATAATAACCATTCAATTCTTTTGTAAGTCCACATGGGAAATGTATAATATTATTGTATTAAAGGAGAACATCTTTTTGTTATAAATAATTGACGTCAAGAAAATGCTGAGGAAGTATTATAGCAAGCATGGTGTTTACAAACACTATGCACGGAAAGTTCAGAAAAATGCTGCCTAGATGAAGGTAAAAAAAGAGAAAAGAAGTGGCCTCATAAATATAGTCTGCCAACAACAGGGAGGATTATCATGCACAACCGAAAATACTAAGTCGGCACTTGCTTGTTATGAAAATATTTTTTTTCTCATTGTTAATGTAATATACTTCTGGTAAAGTAAAAGCTGTTTTTTACCACACAATTTTCCAATATCGTTTAAACAATTGATGCAGAGTGAAACTAAGGGCATTCGTTCGCATGGTATTTACCAAGACTATTCACGCGTTGTTCTGAAGACTTCCTCCATATATCAAGGTCGAAGAAAAAGAAGGGAAATGAAATGAAACAAATATTTTTATGAGGTAAAATATTTTTCTTTATGTTGCAATTGTGGTGTGACTTGCACCACACACTTTGCAGCTTTATTACAATATGGAGTAGCATTATAGAATAGGTAAGTAGGCACTTACGCACTATTAATATATTGCTTCCGCTTTATTCTTGATTTCTATTCACAAAGAATCTCTCATTACATTCACTGACGTTTATACAAGATATAAGTCAATAATGTGGTCTCAGGCGTTACTTCAAACTTTTAGGGAATTTATACGTTGATCTTTTATATTTGTTTAGATAGATAGATAGATTTATTCAGGATGATTTGGCCGCAGCCTTTACATCACACTACTAAATTACAACATTTGCTTAGTTTAGTAATTATTAATTCGCAGTTTAACGATTAGATAACCTGAGACAAAAAACAGGTATACATTGTTTGACCGACTTGGTGAGGGGTTATTTATTATACGGTAGATTGTATATATATTTCTCAGATATTTTTGCCTATATTAGGCATAATGCGGACATTGAAGTATAATATGTATTAGATCGTATAATATGTGTATTTTTTACATAAAGGGCAGAGTTTTCTTACTTCTGGTCTGTAAATATTTTCTAATGCTCCTAGTTTCATAGATTTTCCACTTGGAGTAATATGGTTAACAAAATGTTTTAATTTAAAGAATAAACGGGTCACATTTCAAGTAACATTGGGGAAGTACATGAGTTTTAAAGAATGTATAATTATGTTTTGAAGCTGAGAATTTGTTTCCTTCCCTATGTGGTTTGTAATGTATTTTATATCACACTCCAATATATAAGATTCTAATTTTTTAATAGCTTTACTAATTTAAGTTCAGATATTTTGTACATTAGTATTTTCCCAGTTTTCGCATTTTACACATTCATTATCTTGTAACTGCTTATTGTGTTTTTAACTTCAAAAAGCCACGTTTCCTTTATATGCATCATGGATTTTAGTAAAAATTAATAGAAATATTAACTATTAACTACTATGTTGATATTATTAAGTGTTTTAGTTTCAGCATAAATATTACGTCGTTAAAAATGAATTCCTAATCAATATTTTATATCTAAATACTAACATTATTACCTAAATCTTTTTATTTCCTATATAGCTAATACTCAAACACGTATTTAGGATACAAGCATTAGTGCTATATCGATGTTCAGAGTTTTTAGCTTCCCGGATCGAAGGGCATGCTGATCAATGCCACTTCAATTCTCGTGCAAACATAAGTTTCATGGTTCCGCGACTAACTACGAGAATATATTTAAACACACTCTCTCGTTTTACTGTTGCGACATCCCCTATTTTCATTTCAAGCGGTCTGAAGCTTTTAATTAACATTTTCATGTGCATCCGGGACTTTTTGTTGGGTACATTATAAGCTTTCCATGAGCTTTTAACGCTTCTGCATGAAGTGTGCAATTTTGCTGCTTGACTTAATACCGTCGCCCAAATGATTAGCAACACGAAAGAAAAATATATAATCATAATTATTTCAAGTGCAGTCAGTTGGTCGTACGATGTCATCAGTAAGAAATTGTGCGCAAATATTATTCTTGTAATGACTGACTGTAATGGGAGAAAAAGGAGACGGTATCCATTTTCAAATCTTTGTTGCAAAAGTGAGAGAGATCGCAATACAATGGTCATACAATCCTGTTCTCTGATTGATTCTTTTGTGAGGTAGACCCTTTGTCCATATCTATAAATAAACACAAGAAAATTATTGTTAGGCCAAAATCTTCAAATATTTGGAGGTGTCAAGATATTTATTAACGATTAAATTCTTCTGCAAAGTCTAATTATTCGGACACTGTAAGGAATATTGTTACTACGTCCAGCAGCGAAAGAGGAAACGTAATGTATAAATAGATTAGGATTATCATGAATATAAATGAATGTAATAATGGACGGAGGAAACGTAATGTATAAATGGATTATGATTATGAATGAATAATGTTCGTGTATAATATTGTACCATTGTGATGAAGGTATAAAAGAGGAATTACTTCAGACATCAGGCAGTCACTCGCAGCCAGTCACTAAGACTGGAAACCTAAGCCCGATCACTCTCTCAACTCTGCAGTAATAACTCTGAGTAAGAATACAGTTTGTAAAGGATGTTTCAGTAACACGAAGTTTTCAAAAATAATACCTCATGAACCCGATAAAATTATGATTTGAGATAAATAGCAATCGAAAGGAGAGACTTCGGCGTTTATTTTGATATATGGGTTGCATAATAACTTTGATAAGTTTAAGGGGTTGGGATAAGGCTTCATAAAAAAGGTACTCTGCTATGTTAAAATGCACTTCACATTAATAGTTTTAGTTCTTGCGCCAGACCGAATTATGAATTGCAATAAATATCAATCAAAAGGGGAGACTTTAACGGTCATTATTATGTATGGGTTGCCTAACTTTGAAAATTTAATGTGGGTGAAATAATTACCCAAGAAAAATTGATCGATTTCATGTTATGTTTCTTTCGTGCTATAAGTAGGCAATTTGTCACCGACACATTTTTCATAGGCAAATATTTCATCCACATTAAATTTCCAAAATTAGACAACCAAGACACCAAAATGACCGTTGAAGTCTCCTCTTTCGAATATTATTTATTACACTTTATAATTCTGTTTGGTTCATGAACTGCGTCAGTTAAAAACAATATTGACTTTGATTTTAACGGAGGAGGACCTCTTTTTGAAGCCTTATCCCGACCCTTTAAACTTATCAAAGTGATAGAACCCATATATGAAACTAAACGTTCAAGTCTCTTCTTTCGATTGATATTTATTTCAAGTCATAACTCGTTTTGGTTCATGAGATAATAATTTTTGAAAACTTCGTGTTACTTATGAAACAGCCTGTACATAAGAAGGGGAAACCTATTCAGTCGTAGAATAAATATTATATTATTGTTATCAACCAATCCTTCAACCCAGTCTATCATCGTACACATCAATCAGCATCACGCACACATCATTCATTTCGCTAGAACACATTCGTTAATGTTTAGAAAGAATTATCCCCACGAACCGAGATCGCAATTGTTTGTTAGTTGGCACAGCTCT
>JAQFYB010006798.1:0-11679 GCA_034694085.1 Pogonognathellus longicornis
AATTAAATTTATGATTGAACCCACGAATTCAAACTCCAGCCCGGGAAAAATACCAACTGAAACACATCGCCTTAAGTCTTGATCTCAATATATAAGATGCACGATACTTTTTAGAGCTAGGTTTTTTAAACCTACGGTGTTTTCAACGCTAATGCATCTTATAGATTAGATACAGTTATCGCGCCTAGCACATTGTCACACACCAAATGCTTTTAACACATTATAAATCGTCAAGTATGTGCGTTACGCTAGGTAAACACAATTTAGTGTAGTGACTCCAACTCTTCTATAATAATGGAACTGTGAAAAATATCTTTTATCGTAAGTTGAAGATACAACATACATTTCTACTTGTTTTCGTGAGATACAAGATATATATGATAGTTTTGTCTTACGTCTTGACTACAAGATACAAGATACTTTTTAAACATCTTGCTTTCGTAAGATACAAGATATAAAATGTATCTTAGATATACTTATCTTAGATACATTTGTTATTATAATATATTTGATGCAAGTATCTTGCTCAACCCTGGTGATAGTGTTCCGAAGAATACGATGTGTAGATTCACGGAACCTGGTTTTAGAGAAGAAAGTAAAAGATTTCCAAACGAAATAGCTTAATAAGTATACGACTAAATTCTTATTCATGATTAATCGATGGATTCTAATAAGGTATTATAGTTAAGTCTACATATATATATATATGATAAATAGTATGCGGCCATAGGCAAAAAACTTGGCCAGCCTTCCATTCGGAGCAGTTATCGGTAACTGTATTATATCTGCTTGGCACATTATTTGTACCCTTACTTTGCCTCATAGCCGAAGCTTACCCGTTGGCCTTTGGTATTAATAGCAGTGTTGGGTATTATGTCCCCAATCTGCCCGTCCATGCCGCTTATTCGGCTATTGTTGTTTGGGTAGCCTGACTTGTGCCTCAATATTTTATGATTTTGGACTAGAGCTGAGTAAGTGGCTCTTATGGGCGCTAAGAAACTTGTAGCCATATAGAACAGGACAGTGTCCGAACTGCTTTAGAGCATCAGGCTACAACACCCAACAAACAATCTAAGTCCACGTCGTACATTTACATTTATGTAGTAATATCCTGCACATGCAATTTGTTTGTTGGGTGTTGTAGCCTGCTGCTCTAAAGCAGTTCGGAAACTGCCCTGTTTCATATGGCTCCAAGTTTCTTAGCGCCCTATAAGAGCCCCTTACTCAGCTCTATTTTGGACCCAAATTGACGGCGAAGATGGCAAAAGATGGTGGCATTACTATATGGACATTGTTGCAGCGACCTGTACCTTCAAGAATATGTAAATATTTCCGTCCAAATCTTCCCGTAAATTTTTTCATACCTATCCATGTATTTAATCCTTCACTTTTTTCTGCAAAAACCGCTACGTGACTTGGTGCTGCAAGATAACTCAGTCATAATACATACTATATAGGCCTTCGGCTGCCCGTGACTATTTCACGGGGTTGTGATTTCCTCAAATATGGGCTTAACTTAACTTTGATAAGCTATGTTTTATTCAAATTATTCGAAGCTATATACATAAAACATATGGAGTAAGTGGAGAATAAGAGGAAGTGGAGAAAGTGGAGGACGTGCTTTTACTCAATTTTATCATATTCACTTTTACTCAATTTTATCATCTTCACTTTTACTCTTTTCAAACATCTCCATTTTCACCTCATCATCTCCACTTTTACCCCAAAATTGGATTTGGTGTTCCAGGCTCTATGTACAATGATGTTTATTATACATTTTCATGTAGTAACTAATTGATTATAATAATTAAAGAACATATCTCGATTTTCAGTTGAGCGATAACTACTATAACAACACGTTTCGTTGTAATAAACTATACGACACTCTCCCTAACTTGTATTACAATTGCAACTAGGTATATAATATTACAAGTTACAATCTTATCTATAGCAATGTCGTTTAATAAAAAGTATTGTACAGCAATCGTCAAAAATGAGAAAAGATGAACATTATTGAAGTTTTGTGAAGTATTCCACCAGTTTATAACTCTTTCGTGATCAAGACACTTGATGGTTAGCCATTTGGTTGATAATTAACAGCAGTAAGCTGTTAATTTGGTTGATAATTGACCGAATTCGAAGGTTTGGTTGATAATTGGCCGCATTCGGAGGTTTGGTTGATAATTGACTGCATTCGGAGGTTTGGTTGATAAGTAATAGCAGTCGCTGTTTGGTTGATAATTAACAACAGTCGGCTGTTTGGTTACTCCATATTCTCCACATGAGAAGTAGAGTTTGCCATCACATCTAAACAGTAAAAATTCTCATGTCGGTACACTAATCCATAGGCCCCTTAAGGAACAACTACACCGCCCAAAAGAGGGGTTGGGTATCTTATTGTATTTTCCACAGTCCCAACCCCAGGACATGTTCGGAATCTCTGGGTTAATATAATAATGTCATAATCAAAGGAGGGATATGCATGCTATGAAATAGTGTAAATATATGTATGACAATACGACTTAAAAACCATCAAAATATTAATATAATGTCAATATATTAATTGATCCTTCTCTGTGTACAGTTACAACTTTGATTACAAGAGAAATTTCTGTTTTCTTTGGTAAAACGCTTTACCAGAACTTGGCAGTTATAAATGTACACACACTTTGAGACAAATGAATATATGTAACACCATTTATTGCACTATATAACTACGTAAAGCTGTAATCATTTCGAGAGTTACTGCCTACACAAAAGGGATAAGGTAGTGAGTTTTAATAGAACAAGGTGAAAAGTGGCAAAAGACATAATAGAGCATTTACTGGATAGGGTATATTTGTTAGTATTTTTGAGCATGAGTATGTTGACTAACATCAAACATCGACGGAGCTCAAACCGAGTGTCTGAAGTGCATAATAAATTGGTGTGCAAATGTCGAAATAAAAGTCAAAGCTTTCAATCAAGTTAGCTTCCTATTAGAGATTTGATTCATTTTCTTTCACAAAGAGATAACGCACACTTGTATGTGTGTTATGACGTACGTAGTAAAGGGAGTTGGTTCCTTTTAGACGACATATACAATAGGGCACAATAAGAAGTGTAAGTAAGCTAGTAATAGGTGGAGGCGGCATTCTCTAAACGAATGTGTATCATGTTGAACTACTATTGCAATGGACCCAGGCGAGAGGAAATGACCCATGAGATTAAGAATGTTGGCTGCACGAAAAGAAAGAAATAGAGAACGGAGGTTTGTATGGGAAGAAACTGTGCATTAGTAGCATCCATGACATGTAGTGAGAAGCTTGTACATGGCTCGTGAGCCATTTATTACAGTTACGTGAATACGAACGTCCAGTCTGTCTGTCTATCTGTGTACACCTACACACGTTCATTAGACAACGGTTTGAGATATCAGCTTAAGTTTGTATCTTAGGGGGCTATCCAACGTAGCCCCCTTCCCTCTTTTGTCCAGATATGCCAGAATTCCAAGACACCGCCCCCTCCCCTCAGGACATCCGTCATAATCAAAATTCTAGGTTGCCTTTAATTGGCAAACTTATATTTTATTATGTACAATTCCCAACAACAGGGAATTGTATTCAATAACTACTTCAATATCTTCGAAAGGACTGCGATATGTAGACATGACTGTAAGTCGTGTATAACCTAACCCAACAACTGCAATTAGTTGAGGTTTTCAACTGGCTCCATTTTGACCCTAATTGAAATTAATCTTACAATTTATATAGCATTACTGAGGTGCAAAATCCCAATATAGATGAAATATCCTTATTTCGAGATAAATTGCGTGTAATTTTTGCTATGGTAATACAATATTATCTTTTTTCATTCCAGAGATAAACAAATTCATGAATTCAAATGTTGTGTTTTTGAGTCCGGAGGCCTCTTGCCTCTTGACCGCCCCGCCTCCTCCTAAAAATCAGAACGTCCTTTATGAATAGTCCCTAGCATCGGATGAAAGGGTAAGTTGGAAGATGGCGTCAATCGTTTAATGCCATCTTGTGTTATGACAGAATGCATACTAATGCTATAACAATAAAAATAGATGTTTACTGCCTTATGCACTATATACACATTAATGTTGTGCGACATCATTTCATGATGCCCACGATATTAGCTTCAAAATTGCTACACATATCGTCACTGTTATTACGTCCGTTTTACAACGGGTTATTTAAGATTATAAATAGATCTTGAAGCGTTCTCCGTTGAAAGAGACGTAAAGCAAAGGGCAATGCATTAGCCACACGCTGCAGCGGGAGTCTACGTCTACAATTGGAGTCAGAGACTCGTTGGAGTAACTCCAAGTTGGTTGAATCCGAGAAATACATTCTCATTTTGCAATACTTGACCTGCTGCTGCGTTCCTTATTTAAGTATGTGTCTCACTCCCATTGTTACAACAGCCAGCTGTCTTCGCACTCAGGAACCCGTTGTCCGACTGGTTGTTGGCTGATGTGTTTGCATTTGCTAACTTTTCGCTTTCTCCTATTACAACTTAAATTGACTTTCTCATCCAACATAACACATTAAACTTCTTTTCTCTCTTGTCACTCACTTCCATCACACGACCTTCTCATGTTCCCATCCACCACCTACACTTTAATCTATCTACCAACTCCCAACACTTTATACCTCTCCACACTAGCAATCCATGCTCCAAATACTCAAATAAACTAATAATGCTCTCAGTATCTTCTTGAGATTGCATAAGACCATACTTTATTTTTATAAGTGGTCATGCGATAATCTTTGTTTCTGTCAAGCTGTCTAATTTACCTTTCCGTTAAATAGCTGCTACGTTATCCATAACTCTCTAGCAATGATGATTGTATTTTGTTCCAACTTGGTACCCGTACGCAATCCAAGAACACAAACGAGAGTCCAAGAGGTGCGCAGTCGGTGATCTACTTCATGGGATTAACTGGTTTACATTTGCCCATCGAGCTGAAAAAACAGGAAAATTCCTTGCATACATCCATAGCTCGGCACCCACAAACTCAAATGTGTGTGAGTTGGTGGGTTTGTGGGCCCGCTGACGTTTTACGCGTGTGAAAATTGGGAGGAAGTTGGCGGAAGTATATTTTCTCCGCTGAGAGTGGGAGGTGAGGGGGAGGGTGGCAAAGTTATCATCTGAGCTCACAGAAGAGACATCTGTTGGTGGTGGTTTTGTCTAGTATACAGAAGCGGCAAGCCCGTGTAAGAAATCGTGGAGCCAAATAACTGTTTTATTCCGCTAAAGCACGCCCACTACTACAGGGCATGACATAGTTCCTACTAAAACAAGCAGCTTGGCCGACGGAGAAGCTGATTGTTGGCCGACAGCGAAATTGATTGGCTCTCAGCTCGAGATCTGCAATCTTAACGGAGTAATACATGGCACGGTCCAAAGCCTAGTTAATGCAGAGGCTGTCCTGTCTATCTCTACACAAACAAGCCTACATCCTTAGTCGATGATCTGGCTGAGTTGGTGAGTGGGTTGTTGGCAAAGCTACCATCTGAGCTTTTTAACAAAGTGCTTAATTTCCATTCTAATGCCGCCAATAGATTAATGTTATTTCTTAATACTGTCGATTAATTCAGTATAACAATAAAATGTGTTGGAAAATTCCATTAAATCTTGATATTCTTATGCATATTATTTTTCAGTATTACCGGCGACTCAGGCACCTTTCTAGAGGGGGTGCACAGGGTGCACGTGAACCCCCCAGAATGCGTTTGCTATCTCAAAAAATAGCGTATTTTACCATAAAATTTCAAAAATTTGGAAAAATGATCGCGCTACGCGCAATTTTGATGCGTTTCAATTGGTGTGAACCTAATTCAAAGCGCTGTATGCACTCAATTATACTTAATATTCAAATTTTGCTCTATTATTAACTAATTTCTGTAAAAAAACTTTTTGTGCACCCCCCCCCCTCCTTCAGCTTACGATCCTAGTTGCGTGCCTGACCGGGGTCAAATTTAGACAGAGGGTTACAGTGTCGATATAATTTGACGCTACCCGTTGTTAAAATTACCAGAGTTACGAATCTCGGGGAGCTTAGGGGTCTCATTCCCCCACAATTGTTAGACTTTACACAGGTTTCTCTTAAAGTCGCAAAAAAGAGTTTACTTTGGAAAATGTCTACATATTTCTAAGCTAAATAAAAACCAAATCCCCCGATAACTTCATCTAGTTTGTAGCACAGCTTGTAAGCCTTACTAGGCTCTATCAAATGACGGTTTTTATTTAGCTTAGAAAACATACATTAAAGTTTGCAAAAGCTTTGAAATTAAATAGCTCTTTTTTGCAAATTTTCGCAAGATTTCTTGGTCTCATTGGTTGCCAGGGTAATGGGAAATCCATTTTATCTAGAACTTTACTTTGTGTTAAAATTTCAGTTCAATTACGTAATACAATCACAGCAGATATTGCTAATCTCAATCATCAGTCAAATATCAGCATTTAAATGTTATCGCAATTGCAATGGTAGAACGTCGTGGGCGACGTGATCCAAATCCATGCTTGAACGAGCCCGTGTATTACCGGTTACCGCCAAAACAACAGCTAGTGAACAACGACACATAAACGTTCTTGGTCTATTCGTTGTGAAAGAAAAACCGATTTCCCTTCTGTCGGTATGTTTGCTCGCTGCTTATATGCACAACGTATATATGTATTTCCTAACGTTGCCTACTTGCCCCTCCCTACCCCCCAAATCAGAAAAAATAGGTTATTTTACCAAACAAGTACCGAAAATCGCGAATTTTTAGAATTTTATGTTCATTGTTGCTCAAATTTGCTCAAATTTTTCGCGCGAAAATGAACACATATATACTTTATGTTTTGAGTTTGGTCCCCCCCCCTCAAAACAAAAACCGGGCTATGCCTATGCATGTATTGATGTATTTTCTCTGGAATTACCAGACAGTTATCACAATATATCTGTGTTCTCAATCAACGATACATTAATAATTTACAAAATGCATTTGTAGAATAGTGTTAATACCGACACTCTCTCATTACCGTTATTAATGGTTCATTGTTTTCCTTGCTTTCCATTTATTTTATGTTTTGACAGTGATTTATTATTTTCTATGCTTTTTTTGGCTTTTAAAAAGGTATAAAATAAAAATGTATTTCCTCTCATTTATTAGAGAGGTTCGTTTAAAAAATATTAGAGAGATTCATTTAAAATATTAGAGAGGTTCATTTAAAAAATATTAGAGAATCTCAGTATTTAATATATTATAGTGGTTAAATCAGTGGTTAGTGGGTACTTAAATATATATTATATAATATGCCATATTGAAGTTATTTATTTTCAAATTTGCTTATAATTGTTGACAATTTAAAAATATTGAAATGGTTGGAATATGATAAGTGGTATAATAATTTCTGTTTTTTAAAGTGTCATTGAGAAAACCGAAAAAGGAAAGGTGATACCGTTTTGTGAAAACATGGGGCTGTCTGACACATTGCGACGATACTATCTTCTAGCCCTGGTTATCATTCAGTACTTTCTTCCACTTTTAATAATTACGGCGGCATACGTACGAATGTCACATCGTCTGTGGGGGGCCACTGCTCCTGGCAACGCCGAAGATAATCGAGATGCAGCCATTCTCCGTAATAAAAAGAAAGTTAGTTCACAATTTTCATTCTTCCCACTTTTCCTTTGCAACTTTCAACTATAACTGAGTTAAAATATTATAACAGAAATATGTACTGTGGCTTGTATGGCATATAATTAAGAATATGACTGTATGCCAGTTCACTCAATGCGAGGATTGTTTCCCGTCATTTTTATCATAAGTAGTTGGTGCAGAATCACCGGAGTGATCATTAATAAACCGTAGTAAAACGGGTATAGGAAAGTGGTGGAGACATTTGGGGTGCTGTGAGACACGTTTTGGGGTACCTTGAGATACTTTTTTTGGCATCCCTCTGTATATTTCCTTGAACTTAAGGTAATTTTTTTCATTGCTGAGCAAGCGCTCAAATAAGTTTATCAGCTAGAGGGCAGGAATACGAATCACTTTGATACTACTTTCTGCTCCTTACCTCTCCTAGCCGCGATGCCCTGTATTGATTGCTATATCTTTCTGCACAGCTTTATTGTAAAGTATGGACAATCGAGACCAAAAATAATGATAAACCTTTGTTCCGGAGTCACTTCTCAGGGACGTTACCAACACTTTATTATTTTCTCCGAGTTTGCACGAAATCGTTGGTACCTGTTACACGAGAAATGTACGTGAATTGATAGCTAATAAATTCATGCAGCTCAACATTCCCGATTAGGAGGGTAAAAGAACGTACGCCGTACGCATTTTTCTAGACACTGTGGCGACCATAAAAGCACGGTCTTAGATGAGAACCTTCCGCATCGAGAAATGTTGCTAGAGTTGTGACGTTTATTGAAATCATTGCCCTTCCATAATAACAATTGCACTTCCCTCTGTAAATTTTCTTGTTCTGGGGGCAATTGCCCCCACCCTGTATCAGGGATGGAATTTGTCCAAATTTCCTAGGGATCGCGTCGGAATTTCCTGGTGGGGGCGGGGTGATCCGCTCCAAATTTCCTGGGGATCCTAAAACCCGAAATCCAAGCCACGCCCCCTTCGGAGGTGTAGGTTGGTACATTTCATGGGAAACCTAGATCCTGGGCCACGCCCCTACAGGGGCGTGGCCTCATACATTTCCTGGAAATTCTAAATACCGAAATCCAAGCCACTCCCCCTAATTCTAAATTCGAAATAAACATCACTATTGTTCACAATTATTACCAACTTACGTAAGCTGTAGTCGATACTGAACTGACATGGTTTTATTTTAGGTAAAATTTTAGTATCTATCATTCTATAAATCTGGCAAAATCCATTAAGTGATGTGAATTTTCTAAATCGTTGGAAATTTTATACTTGTTGTACAACCCTTGAGAGTTTTGAGAGTGATTGAAATTCCTGTACGCTACCCAGATTTCCAATATATTTCAATTGACTGCTAGTGGGCGTGGTTAAATGTCCAGTTTTCCTGACAGTTACGTACTTACGTATTACAAAATAAATTCATACCCCATTTGGGAAATTTCCTGGCTATTACCTAGATTCCTACAATTTTCCATGAGCCCTTCTTTAGGGGGTGGAAGGCGTGGCAGAATTATTTGATCTGGACCTAATTCCTAAAAAAAGGTTGGATTTCCTGACTGTTCCCCCAAATTCCTGAAATCTAGCCACGCCCCCTGGCTGGATTTCCCAAATTTACTTTTTCGCATTTCCTAGTGGGGGAGGTTTCTTCTTATGTTAACCTTCTTATCTTAATTCTTATGTATATATTTTGATGGAAATATTGGTTATGACATGTCTTGATTGGGAGTAGAGATCCTACATACTGTAGCTTTCTCTCGGTGTTGTAAATGGAAAACAGTTTACTGATTTACTTGCACTTTAAATAAATTCAAACTTTCAGCCCGATTTCCTGGGGATCTAGGATCCCGAAATCCACAAGAAATTCCATCCCTGCCCTGTATACGCCCCTGTTTGTCCCAATTGTTGTCATAACTTTTTGACACCTTTTTTGATATCCTTAGATAAACTATGGGAAGTTTGAACCAATTTGGTCCAGCCTTCTTGAGTTTGGCGCACGAACATCCTGTAGAACATTTTCTATGACCTTATCTGTGACCTTGGTCACGAATTATATGACCTACTTACCATATTTGA
The DNA here is from genome assembly GCA_034694085.1 of Pogonognathellus longicornis. Lineage (NCBI taxonomy): Eukaryota > Metazoa > Arthropoda > Collembola > Entomobryomorpha > Tomoceridae > Pogonognathellus > Pogonognathellus longicornis. The sequence goes on from JAQFYB010006798.1 coordinate 9,732, forward strand.
CACCGTTGCTGAAACCCCGAGTTGATATTATGGCAAGTTTGGATAATTTTGTTCATACGTTCTCGAGTTCTGTCGCACATGACTCAAGAACGCACGGCTAAAGACAAACGGACACAAAGTAACGTTTCTCCTAGGCTCTTTATTTTTCCCATATATCATTGCTTTCCTCTGATTCCTAAAAAGTGGCTTCAACACTTATAACGAAGTAAAAAAATAATGCAAAAAGCCGAAAACTCTCATTTGCCTTAATTTTGAATAAGAATGCAATAATCGAGAACCGAGTGTAGGATCTTAAAGCCGTAAGTTCACCTCTCAACTTATAAGACCAATCATAAAATTTAATGCACCCTAACTAAATGTGTATATACCTAATTACACAAGCACCTTATTTTTAGAACATACTTCTGGTGGTAATGAAAAATGCTGTTCTTGCAATTTCTGAGCTTACAAAATGTTCAACAATATACTATTTATTATTTTTCCCTTCAAAGTGTGCTTTGCATGCCACAAAAATGATTTTTTTTCCTTTATTGTCCTTACCAATCTTCCAGTTCCATATCATGGTAGGTCTGGAAATGTTCTATAATAAAAGCAAGAATAGAACAAGAAACATCATTCTCCTTAACGTTTCGACTGATAACCCGAGCTCAAGTAATCAACAGAGCCCTTTTGGTATTTTTGGCATTTCATGTTCGCCTGCTGAGCTCTGTAGAAATATGTACGGTAAATGCTCTGTTGGGATAAATACCGGAGAGATACCTACCTACTCGGCGCCTAGTACGCGGTCAAGATATGATAGCTAGAATAGCTACCTATTAGAGGTGTAAACGGCCAGATATTTTCCAACTCGAACCCTTCTGAACTCTAAAATTTCAGACCCGAACCCGACTGGAATTTTTTTGCATTACATATGATTAAATGAACAATAATTGAAACAATTCAAATGTTGGTGAGACTATTGACTATGAAGCTTGAATACCTATATTTTAGTATTTCCCCTTCGTCTCCACTAAAAATATATACAATGACTCCATATTGTACATTCCCAGCCCCAACCGGACTCGAAGTTGTACATTTGTTGCTCGAACTCGCCCGAACCCGAAACAGCTGCAAACTCACCTGAAAACGAGTTCGAACAAGCGGGCAACGAGTTGTTGGTTGGTGACGATCTTGGCTCGGTGTTAGTATGGGGATCTGGCCTTAGTGGTGGGTGGATTGAGTTCCTTAAATACCTTAAAAAGTTACCCTAGCCTTAAAACACAGTCTACCTGCAGGGAGGTCAGTAGCTAATTACTGATGTAGTGATGGACTATAAATACAGAAACAAACAAGCAAAAAAACTGGCTCGGTTTGTTTACTACTACACTACTACCTATGACCTATACACAAATGTGGGCTTTGATTTCATTCTACAGCTTCCACTATGGTTTAAAGTTTGGTTGGAGCATAGATAAAAATATCGCCTGAAAAGCAATGATAAATCAAATATCTCTTGTTAAGAAAATATAATGCAAGCGTTTGTGATGTTAATGTTGCTCTACAATTATGTACTTTCAAATTTTAAAAAAGAGTAAAATATAGAAGCCTTTCGATTTTAAAATTTTCGAAATCGAAAGGCTTCTATATTTTAACTTCTTTTTAAAATTTGAACGTACATTATTCAATATTCCACTTGGAATGGTTACATAAAAATAGTGAGACGCATGTTTCCATTATAGCAATGATTTATGTATCGGAGGATTCCGATACTTTTTGGATTTCATTTTCAATTTTAACTAATACCTAGTTGAAAATGCAATATGACACAGTTGTTTTAATTGGCTCGTTGGAAACTGATGGATTGCATCAGTCATCACCAGAGGAAGGATATGCAATGTACGTTAACATGGGAACCATTTCCCCTTAGAGGTAGGTCGCATCGAATTTCACCGATTGAAAAATTGAAGCT
>JAQFYB010006799.1:0-11676 GCA_034694085.1 Pogonognathellus longicornis
TTAACTTACAAACTAGATGTTGTTTCTCTTTCAGTTTTGCAGCTATAGGGCATTGTGCTCCGGAATATTTATTTTTTCCCATTAAGTGTACTGCTGCTGCTAAAGGATGAAGACGGAATAAGCAATTCTAGAACAGTGAACTACAAACAACAGTCAAAGGCTAAAAAGTACAACCGTTTCCTTTCCTTACAAAGTGCTTTTCAAAGCACAAGGCTCAAGAAGGAAGGAAAGAAACACAGAGAGAAAACTAATGCCCCCAATACCATAATAATAATATCACGAGGCCTTCACACTTGTAATGGTAATGATCCAGCTGGTAGAAACAGAAGCAATTTTTTCCCGAAACCAAGTCGAACTATATCAAAAGGATAAAGCAGTAAATGAATGAACTGGTGAGATAAAGAAATGATGTGGCCTCCGACAGTGAAAGACGAGAATAATGATGATGATGATGACGAGAATGGCTTGTACAAATAGAATGACTTTTCCGACAACAAGATGTGATGAAAAATACTTTCCTGAAGAAACACTTTGTGAAATCTCTTAATAAAGCCACGTTGTTAGTTGGGAGCAACATTACTAGTAAGTCTGTTGGTAGCTGCATGGGATTGGATAAGGGTTGCGTGGGTTGTGTTAAGTATTGTACTGATGACAAAAATAAAAACACTCACCGATAACTGTAAGCGTGACCGGAAGTATAATGGGCGGATGACTTGAGACTTGACATTGGTAATCTCCTTGGTCACTCTTGTCCGCCGACTTAATTCTCAGTTTCCAATTATTCGGCTGCTCAAAGTTGATGCTGAGTCTCTCATCCCCGCTGTAGGTGTGAAGACCTATATTTCCCAAGAGACATATGAAATTTTTATTTTCGGTCGAACTTTCAAACTTAATGTTTATATTGTTTAATTATATTTTGCCGCAAGTTATAAATATACAGTATAATAAGCAGTGCCTAAGTGCCTATAAATATACAGGCCTGTACATTACGAGTTACACAATAATTGCTAATACTGATGCTATAGTTTCATAGTACAAATTGCTTGTTTTCTTTCACTCCTACTATTTATATCATGGAAGTGTGAAAGCACGATACATTTTGCACGTATCAACAAGGCACGGTTTCATTTGTTTCGAATTGTTGCAGAATGTTGCTACATGTGAGTTGTGGGAGTGAAAGTAGTAAAAGCAACACAGTTTCCGAGATTAGATAAAGGTAGGCAATAAAACACACAATAAAATCAAACAAGCGCATCTTCCTTTGAAAATATGATAGTAAATAATATCAAATAATACGGTAAAGCAATAGTTCACTTTGATGTAGCGAATAGCATGTAAAGGAAATATGAGTATAAGGATAAAAGTCAACATGAAAAATGCGGGACTGGAGAGGAAAAGGTACGAATGATGGAACGTAGGGAGAAATTCGAAGAGCACAAGAAAGGAAAAGGCTTAGGATTGGCAGTCAAACAAAGAAGCCGATTCTTTCGTATCATTAACTCGCTCCTTTCCACTAAAGGCGTGTTACGTAATGCCCGGTTGCGTTACATTCCATACAGTAATACACTTATGTAGTATTGTAGTCATAGTGGAGTGGAGTGTGTATCTGGAATACCACCCTAGTGATACTTTGCTAAGTGAACTAACACAAGTACACTGGCGTATATTAGATCTGTTACGCGGTCTACCTTGTAGCACAGCACATCTATATATACTTACATCTTATCCTAATGTAAAAGCAAGTGAAAGTGTAAATGTATCGTATCGCAATTTTGCTAGTCTTTCTTGGCTATTCTGCACGTACAAGCTTTTTTTAGAATTCTCTTCTCTGTAGTGTAGTCCTACTTCTGCTTAGCCATATGTCTTGATAATTTCCAAGTACACTCTTACTCTGAACTCGCGGGGATGGAGCCTGTCTACTGTTTTTTCTAGCCGTATATTGTAACACCACTCTGGAGAATCCTGATCAAGACAGTCCTATCTGTATCTCTTTTCTTTCTTTTTTTGGTTTTCTGCGCTAGCTTATGTTCATGTTTGTGCAGAGTAACCCAATATAAGGATACGTTTATTTTTACTCGACGACGACACGCACGCTAATACTGAGAGACAAGAAAAGAACTAAAGAGACTCCTGTAAGTAGAACTGTACTTGAAAGTTTAGTCAAAAATACTTTCTCTGTTTAAGAAAATGCTGTGTAAATGTACAAAATGTTATATACCTAAAAGTATTACCAAGAGTGTGAGTAAACTACGGCGAAGTAGCCCATGTACAGTTATCATGTCGCCATTTCCCTGTTTATATATAATGTGTTCCACACGTTTCTCCTGTAATAAAAGGAATCTCACCAGTTCTTTACACACTTTGCTCCAAAAATTATACTCTATACTTTCCTTTAACTACATACTAATGGTTAAATAGAATCTCTCTGCAAGGTATAATTCCCACAAAATGTTCAATGTGCAGTTCAGATAAAGAACCTTTCCTTCCCAAACACAGCCAACATACAGACACATTTCAGATCATTGCTCTTCCTTTCTCTTCTTTTTATTTTAATTACCAACATCAAACTGACGGAAAGTTATGCAATCTGATGTTTAACAATTAAAAAGACTCTTCGCAAACGAATACGACTACTATACCTAAGTGCAATTAACATTTTGCAATTCGAAACTTCTCTCGACCCATTAATTTCTCCAGATTCATTTTGTTGAAGATAACTTGATGAACATTTCATGTACAAATTATAATGAATGAATATACCTATGTAGTATGTACTCTTCTATTTCTTATATAGTGCTCCGAAAGACTGCATTATTATTGCAACAACCGGCTGTAAAACATTCATTTGGTTTTTGGGTCAATAGTACTCGACTTGAGTTTGGTCCAGAAAGTTATCCCTATCTGTTGATTATTGCCACTGTGGTTGAAATGGAATATCGTTTCATTGCTCTTGCACAATTTGTAGACACTGGCTACTAGAACTCTTACTTAGCAATCTGCCATCTCATTGATAAGGTGAAAGGGAACTCAATGAATTGGAATGGCTCTGGTTTATTCCAAACACTCTATTCTGTGGGTAATTTATATTTAAGAGAAGAGCAAGTCCCACTCAATCCCTGCTGCATAGATACATAGAATACAGACATACATGCAATTGATTTAAGCAATAAACTCAAGTGCGGATGTAAAAGTGGCCAACATAAAATATAAAATGGATGTCTTTCATTACGACACAAATCAGGTATATGCAACATGATATTACATACATATCTAGTTATTGGTATACACAGTAATCGTTGTATACTCTGTGGAACATCACAATTACAAATACACTAAGAGCAATCGAGAGAGAAAATACACCGAAGTATTGAGAATACTTATTTCTTCACCACATTATATACTTATGGCACTTCTATATATTATAGAATCGAGATTTTCGTGTTTCTTGTGCAAATCCTCGAATGAAATACCTCTTGGCTTATATATAAGGGAGATATTATAAGAAACGTGGGCACGAGAGAGAGGTAAAAGTTTTTCTGTCTGACCACATCGAAATGGCAATAGAAACATGTCGAAGAAGACCACAAATATGGGTCATCGGATATTAAGGAGATAAAGTTTTACGAGTACTTCCACGTGAGGGACCAATTCAATTGTTTTGAGTAAGACAATCAAAAAGGAAATAGTGATAGTTGACTAGTAAGAGTCTTGTTGATATAAGAGGACAAATCCCACCAAAACTATTTCAGCCAGTTCTTATGAACATGTAGCATTGTGCTCCTACCTTACCTATCCAACACCAACTCTGATGTTTCCTATGACGTACATCCCCTTCGCTTCGAATATTGTACATGTATATGTATATACACTCTTTTTCTTGCACATAGCACTACCTTGGCACTTGTGTTTGTATTGTAGTGATGCAGAGATGTGTGGCACCAGTGTATTTGTATGTAGGTAGAATTTGTGTCTGCTGGACTGAAATAAAGGAAAACCAATAAGCTGGCATTGCATTGAAAGATTTCTTTCAGTCTGTGGGCTTTCTTGTCCAGCAATGCATTATTGGTGCGACCACTATGTGTCTGTCTGTATAGCCTTTTGCTTTCCCGTTACTTAAGTCAACTTGAATCTTCTTCATCGAACAACATCGAGGAAAATCATTCGAATGTGACTTGTGGAGGGAAGTCAACTCCAAAAAATCAGTTCCCAGATCAAATAGACACAAACTAGGAAACACACGAAACTAAACTCTCGTCAACTTTCTCCGTCTAGTTTCCCTTCCACTCCAACTCTCGCTTTCTCTTTTGTACTTTTCCACGACGACGACAACTCCATTGTATTGCCATGTTTCATTTCTTTAGTTTTCTTGTGTTCCTTGTGTTTAGTTCAAGTCTCAACTAAACTATAACAGCTAGCTATCTGTCCTCACTACAAATAATAATATACCTAAGTCTTTTTTCAATATTATTCGATATGTTCAGCTATCGTGTAATCAACAAAGTCTTACAACTTCTCATGGGAATATGTAAACGACAAGAAAAACGCTAAAGAGAAAATCATTTCGACTTTTATAACTTTGTTGAAACAAGACATTCAATTTAAATGAAATGGGAAGATAAATAGAATCCAATAATTCCTTATTTGAAGATCAAATTATTTATTGTTGCTTGCCTTTATTTCTATAAATGAATGTATGTATACTATACAGAAACACAAAATCAAAGGAAATTGTAATAAAATTCTACTTATTGCTTTACGCGTGTTTAGAACAGAATGCAGTACAACATTATAAAAATTATTTCTGTCATTCTGTTATATTAATCTGTGCTTAACAGAATCAATTTATTATGAATTTAGATTAATAAAATATACCTATTGGATCAAGAACTATTTAAGATATTTTCATTAGCAGAAAAAATCGTCTTATGATCATTTACTGAAAGGAATCTTCAGGTACCAATAATTTTTTCTTGGCATAAAATAATCTGCAGATGTACCTGGGTTAGGTACTTACGTTTTTTTCGCGCTAATGCTATGAATGCAACTAAGACAATATACTTTATAGACTTTCTGAAGAACTCGATATTGTAATACTAAAAAACACAAGGTTAGATTTGGGGAAACTTAGGTACTAAGAATAAATGGCCAATACATTTATGTAGCTGTGTTATTAGTTTGAGTACTTAAGAGTTTGTTAGCAACTAAGGCGTATTCTCCTCTACAACTTAATAAGTAAAAGTTTGCTCACCAAATGTCAAAAGACGAACAGCTCCAGCTTCTCTTTTCATCCAAGAAACCTACAAAAAGAAAATAGATAATAATATTACTAGTTCATTGCAGCATGTACCTATGTAAGGTAAATAGTAAATACCCCCACATCCATGCACCTCTACAAACAATATGTATCTTCCACTTTATTAGATTTCATACGAAACGGATACATTATTCCCAATGGTTTAAAGGCATCCTAAATATTACGTAAAATTAGATATTATCTTCACCCAACGTAAGATTTCATACTATTGCTAGGCATTTCTCATACCGAGAGAGTTGCTATACAGTTCCAGCCATTACTACTATTGCACAGGATTTTCCCCAAGTTTTTTATCTAGTACATTGAACATAGAGAAAATAGATTAAGTCCATATTTTGCTTTATCTTAGGACATATCAAAAGCGTGCCCCTTAGGTTTATGTATGATGATGAATAGGTCGTATGTATTTACACACAGTTCTCCTAACAACCTCATATACAATCATCAGAAACAGCAAGGGGTCTCTCCTGCTGCTAAAAAAAATTGGGTAGATGTTACAATGAAGGATGGTTAGAAACAGAGACTAGTTGAAACTACACATTTGCTCTTGATGGAATATATGCCGTTCTTTTCAACTCGAGATACTTTCTTGTATGTGTGAAAGTTTTCCCATCAAAGTTTATCCCATTTGAGGCAGCTGTCATTCGACATTATTCCTTGATTTCATCTCGTTAACATTGCTTTGAAGCTCAACGGTGAAACGTAAGGGGGAATCTCAACCACAATGCAGCGAAGAAAAGAATCGTCAATTGCATTGCATTACTTTAGCACTCGTGTAACATAATACATCCCTACTTTCCATGTAAATACACATAAAGCACGAAGTTACCACAAAAAGGCCAAAGAGAAAAGCCTGTGAAGAAGCAGAAAGCGAGTCTAACGTATGAAACGAACTTAGCAGCATTACTTATATATACATTTATCCACTACATGCCTACACACTTATCTTACACGGCATGAGATAAGAGTGCAGCAGAGTGTAGTGCTATTATTATACTAGTGCTATTACACACAGATAAATACACAAGACAGCTTGCAGCAGAATATATCAACAGCAGTTATTTTATAGGATGTATCTTTGTACATTATATTGTGATAGACGGAGAATGCGGTAGTAGGAAGTAATAGGTAAACGAAAGTCAGCTGAAAGAGTGAATGAATGCTAACAAGATATATCTGTCTATAGTCAGGGGCTGGAGCGAAAGTCACGGAGAAAACAGGGAACAGATTTCTTTTCTCTTTGAAAGTTTTCTGAACTGGAGACATTTTAGAGTTAGTACTGCAAGTCAAAGTCCATCTTTAGATTATCCCCACTTAGTTTATAACTTAAGTTAGCATAAAGTCACATTTTAGTTTAGCTGAGCTAAGCTAACTAAGCTACCTAAGCTCCTCCTCATGCTTCACGAAGAAAAACTCGACGCTGATTTAAGAGTCAGTCACAAAGTAAAAGTGGGAGGCTTGGGATACTCAGTGGAATGGAAAGTCAGTGCTGTTGAAAGGAGCTACAAATAGCGTCACTGGAACTGGAACAAGGATTGAACACGGTGAAAAGTCTATCAGGGGAACCTTTGGCGTCTTTCTCTTGAAGCATTCTCTTTCTATGACGATTTCACTATATTCTATGTACATTGTCGTTGTAATAGTCGTCTTTGGCCTGCATTGGTTTTCCTTCCTTTCTTTATCACTTGTTTTATCCCTCTACTACCACCACTCCTATTGCCATGCATACACCATTAGAATAGTATTGTGTGTTCCACAGCAGATAGCATTTTCAGGGAAACCGTGTCACTTGTTCTCTGTACGTTCGCTCTTCCTCCATCCCGCCTGCTCTTCCTATCAATAGAAGACTCTTCATTCTATTTATTCCACTTTCTTGCCGCTGGCAAAAGGCCGAGACATTTCATTTCATCCCTTGTCCGTATATTATTGTACAACGAGTGTGTACTACATACATATACATACTTTAACTCCTTTGAAATGACATCTACTACTTATACACTTTTCTTACTTACTACTGACTTACGTAGTCACACAACGCACTTTCCTACATAGTCTGCTCTGCACTGTCAACTCTCCTATTTGTATAAAGACAATCTGAGACAATTTATTTCTATAGGCTACACCAAACTTACTTCCAGCTAAACCAATAGAGCACTACAGAGGAAAAGAGATATTAATATTGTGTAGTAGTACCTAACACAGTGTATACATTGCGAAAGCATTTTAATAGATTGCAGTTATATAATATTCTATATTGTAATAAATGTAGGTGCTTGTGCTGTTACATCTTATCTGCTGAGCTTGTATGTTTTCCAAAGTAATATGCATTTGTCTTTGCTTTATACACCACCCAAATACTAAATACACACTTGCTGTGTGTTCACGAACAAAATTCTGTGTAATGTTGTAATGTATGAACTACATACACCATATATACTTATTATGTGAAAGTGAAATGGTATACACTGCTGGAGAGGCTGTAGCATTGAAATTTCATTATAGTCGTCGCACCAAAGGACATGACATAGTGGTTGGCTGGCGTACATTAGAAAGGACAGCTGCAGCGGAAAGCAGATTTGGCACTCTAAACTTCTTAACTAAACTAGTACAAATAGTTTTACTTAGCTACCTAAATACTCTACGTAGTGGCTATAACCCATGTTAAATTGAACCAATCCAACTTGAAACTCGGAGACATCAAAACTAGGCTAAGCAGAGCTAACTAAGCTGAAATTTGAAGAGAGATACGCATTGGGTTTACAAGCAAGAGCAAAAGACTTGTGTAAGACTGCAAGGCAAAAACAGATAAATAAAACGGCTCGGAGCATTCAAGACCACCACTTAGATAACTACGAATAATATAAGCTCCAGACTCATTTCTTAGTTTCATCGGAGAAAGTTCAATTCAATCCTTTGGAAAGTGTCTAGTGAGCATTATTTTCATTTGGACCGTGCTCGTTTATGTACATATGTACGTAGCAGTATACTTTTTTACTGTTTTGTTTATTGCAGTCGTACTGTTTTTATTATATCATATACTAATGCGTATGAAGTGATATTCTGATAGCATGTTTCAACAGACACAGACAGTATTCGTGTCTTTGTAAAAATCTGTAGTATGTGAAACGGTTTTTAATATTTAGAGAATGAAAACATGTTCAATCTTGGCTGGCCTGTGGACTGGAGATTAAATCAAAGGAGAGTAGTATTAGGCAGATGAAAGACTAAGAAGATGATTAGGTTGTTGAAATGTCTGGTAGAGCAAAGAGTCTTAAGGTTTGCAACCAATGTCAGTCTCTCTGTAGGATAATTCTTTGATGCTATTATCCGAATTATTTCACCATCACTCATCATCGTTGGAACAAACTCATTATTACTTATTCAGCAAGTTCGAGTTAAGGATGTTACCTCTTTAGAAGCATTAGCGTCCATATTTTATGAGACTTAAGCATTTGGTGAAAACAAATAGTTAGACTTTGTGTGTCTCGCTGCTCTGTTCGGATTAAGAACGTGGTACCTTGACTCAGCAGGGGAATAGTTCTACAGTTACCTATTTAAGACCACCACTATACTATGGTGTTGAGCACAGGGTATGTAAAAGAGGGTGGTCACGCGTGTATAACACTAAAGTAACATTCTAACTAAGTAACTAAGCTTAATTTAGTGTGGCACACCAATTCCCGTCCACAAGGCGAAAACAAGACAAGAATCGCACAATCTTCCTAATTCAATCGCTGTGTGAAGTCGAAATGAAAGGTCAAAAGTTGAAAGTAGCTTACTCAGCTATCAGAACTAAATTTAACTCATTAACACATTGAATGAAAGTGCGCAACGAGCATTTCTGCTCTAAAGTTGTATTAGAACACGCGAATAATGTGCAAACACTAGTGATTTCTGATAGATTTCGACTAGCAGGAGCTAAGCTGGCATTGAGCATAATTTTATAGAAAACTTTGTTGCAGCAGTCAACAAGGAATGGAGCTAGAGAATTTTAGACAGAGAAAAATGTATTCATTCAGATTTTAATACGATAGGATGGCTAGGGAGGGATGGGATATTCCCTTGCCTTCAGATTCCCAGTCAGAGTAACACAGACTTTTCGGCAATCCTTGGCTATAGTCCAGAAAAAGTTTTGGACTGGAAACTATTTTTAGTAAAACTGATATGTTCATCTGTCTGTATGGAAAAACTAACATTTTTATTTATATGCTTAGTACTATAGTATGCACATCCACGTGCAGACATCATAAGAGCAACCCCATTGTAATGAAACAAATACACTCACACAATAAGGGCGTGGACTGCAATATTAGGAAAAGTAGGTACATTCCTATTGATTTATATACACACATACACACACATTGCTTGAACACAGAACACGAACGCAAGACTACATGGGATGTCTGAAGTTGGGAAGAATAATGAGCTCTAGATTATAATAAACATGATCTGCAGTCTAATTCAGAGTACCGGAAGTTAAATTAAATAAGCTGTCTCATAAATACCGGCAGGCATGAGTTACACGTAATCTAGTACATGGAAAGACCAGTCAACTCAAGACAATGGTATTAGCCGACAGTGTGCGAGAAAGAGAAATGCACACATGACGACTTAAAATGCACATTTCTACTTAGCAGAGAAAGTAGGGTAGGCAAAGCTCATAGTTTACATTAGAGAAGGCGACAAGACAGAAACGACAGCGACTTGGGACAGCAAGACGTATGTACGGAGCACAGGGAGGCGGAAACAAAGGCTCGGCAAAACCTACAGCGTCTATATGTAACACTTAAAGGGACAATGTTATTATTGCAGAGATATAGGCACTTGTAAGAAGTGTATGGTGTGTGTGGATACGGAAGACGTATATGGTGACTACAAGTGATAGTTTTGCACAAAGAAGAATATTTGAAAGTGAAGAAGAATAAGACTAACCCAAGTAACCTACTGCCGAGACTTGCATGTCATGCAAGACTAAGTTACATAATTTTTCAGTGCAACCAATGCTATGCATGGCTAGTACAAAGGTATTTTACTTTGAAAGTTTTCCTTTTCTTTGTGACTACTTCAGAAACACTTGAGATGCAGTGTGGAAGGGCAGAGCGTACAAGTTTTAGTGTGATGCATAAAGAGAGAAACATGAGTCATTCGTACACAGAATATTGCATTACATTCCATTAGATTATATTGCATTAGATTACATTATAGCACATACACGTCTCTCTGCATCTTCCATCGTTGAGCTGCATCACACAATGCTACCAAGTCCATTTCGTGCAGTATATATGTAGACGTATTGGCCAAATTATAAATAGCTGCAGTTTCTTCCACTACGTCGTATATATAAAGAGCGAGCCAAACAACAGGGAAGGAGTATTTGGATATTGCTTTGAATTTCAAGCCTGAGCACGTTCAGTTGCAATAGACAGCGAGAAAGACGCTCTGGCCAAAAGAAATATACAGGATCTCTGTTATTCACACACTTCTAAAAAAAGGCAAACCTCAACTCAACCAGAGATGCTTGTCCTAATCTCAATTCACCAAGTCCAGAGACACACAAGGCTTTGGCTTGCTTAGTATGGAGAGAGGGAAAGTCAGGAAAAGGAAACACAGGAAATACGTAGGTACGCGCTACATGGAGAAGGAAGAAACAATTTTCAAGTTTCACAAACAACAGTTCTCTGTGCTCAGTTCTGCTCCACACTTACAACTTTCAGTGTGAGAATCGATACCAGAAGACTTTGTATTTGTATTACAGTGGTGTTGTAGTACTATTACTGTGTATACATATATTATGTTACAATACAGCCCTATATTTCCATCCAGAAATACCAAAGTGTACTTATATAGCAAACATAACACCCGCAGTACAAGCTGTGTTTGTAGCAGAGGCATCCATATGTGTATTTAGTTAGGTATATATTGGAGTTGTAGTTGGAGCTGTTGTAACTTGTATAAGTATTAGTCTCATAGAAGAATACTTTCAATAGAAGGAAAGTAAAGTTGAGGAGAGACACAGAAATTGTTGTTGAGTTGAAGCGTCCTGTCCGTTACGTTAGCCTACTTTACAAAGTTGAGTTGAGTTAACTCTGACGGGGAGAAAGATTTCTTGTTCTTTAACAATCTGAAGCCGTGCCGTGCAGAAGCAGTTGATTTCAATTTTATTTTTAACTCTGAGATAAATTGAAATATTGACAAAAACATACATTATCTGATAAGCTGGAAACATGACATGCAATAGCATGCAAGAAAAATATTCCTAACAAACAAACTTATAACAAACTTGTGAAGCATACCTCTGCGCTTCAACACATTCGCATTCCCATCCACGAGGAAAGCAACATGATGTATCTGTATTTACTTCT
>JAQFYB010006800.1:0-11675 GCA_034694085.1 Pogonognathellus longicornis
GTTTTGAGTTTGCCCCCCCCCCCTAAACCAAATCCTGGCTACGCCCCTGATTCACTGTGTGAATCATTGATATTGCATGAACTACCAATTTTCTATTGGGTAACCCACTTCTAATAGAGACCCCACTTCCATTCAAAACCCCTCTTGTATTTCTCTAAAAGAATGTTTACGGTATGTGTTAAGGTAAACGGAACTTCAAAAGCCCTTCTGGTCTTCACATAAAATTTTATTTTGATCAATGCATCTCTACTTTAGAGGTAGGGCAAATAGTAATTTCAATAAAAATAAAATTGAAGTTCAGAAGCTGGAGATGCAGATGCAACCATGGGGATTGAAAAAACATTTCTACTAGAATTCCAGATGCATTGATTTTGATAAACTTTGTGACAATCCATTCATCTAGGATCCTTTGTATACTTTCCTTTCATGGTAAAATTAGTTTTCTCTGCTCCCTCTTTTTCACTTTAGTTTTCACTTCCGGCTGCTTTCCATCACTCGAAATATTTGATTCAACGGTGAAGATTTAAAAATTCTCTCATGAGAAACAAAGAATGATGTTATACGGTTTAAAATATATATTGTCTTAGATTAGGCAGTAAAAAGCTACTAATGTATACAAAGGCCGTATTTCCAGATAATAATTTGACTCTTTAGCTTTACTCATTCAGAACTATCAGAACATCCATACGACAAACACTCAATATTTAATAGATTGGTGCATACAGACCGTAGACTACCCCAGATATGACGCACTTTCACTGGGGACATAATATTTGTTTAAACTTTCATTGGGGACGCATTTGTATAGATTTGACATAAATTGATGCAACTTTGCTAAAGCGCATGGGCATTACGAATCAGCAAAGTAGAATCGAAAAGAGCTTAGCGCACAATTGCATTCAGCTCATTCTTTAAATAATTAATGAAAAAGAAGTAAAAGAGAATTTAGTGAATTTTAGCTTAACTCGACTTCCGCATCAGCAAAGTTGCCTCGAGACGAGCTAACACCATTACATTCAGCACGTTCATTAATCCTAATTGGCAAAAAATATGAATTTTTGCGAATTACTTAATTATTTGTGTAACGCGCATGCGCCTTGCGTATCAGGAAAGTCGCCTTGAGAAGCGTTTAGCACTATTGTAATCAGCGCCAGCGATAACCATAATGTACCAAAGTTCAGAATTTTATTACCAGAATTGAGAATTTTATTACCGATTCCTTTAAAATTAGCGTAACTCCGACCAAAAAATCGGTTCCAAGTAAAATGGGTCAACAGTAAATGGCAAAAAATGTCAGAAGACAACAGTCAGTGCAATCATATTCAAAAGTATAGATTAATAAAAGAGAATAAGACTGCATGATTCAAAAAAATAAATGAAAGAAATGGACGATAAATAGGCAAAGGAACTTAGGATACAAACTCTTTATTTCCTTTGACTTTGAGTTTGACTGTTATGTCCTCTGACCTTTTCGCAACTTGCCTTTGACCTATTTTGCTTTCACCGATTGCGATTCGCCCGGCTACAGAAAATTATTTAGGATTTTGCTTACTACTGCATTCAAGAATTATGAGGAGCTGAAATAATTTAACAAATTACTAATCTTGAATAATTTATTGATATTTTCAGGTGAATGATGATTCAGAGATGCCTTAACAAGACTGTGTGTGTGCAATGTAAATTTATTTGTGTACCAGTTCAACAATGAAAAGATAATAATAATTAATAATTACACATTTTTTTGTATAAAACGCTATTATTATACAAATTAAGTTGAAAGAATGATATATTATATATTTTACAAATCTATAACAATATTGAATGACTGAATTTACATTCTTGTAATAAAATATATCCTTTTTTTCTTCTAGTTTATACGAATACTTTGTTGCAAACAATTTATTTTCATACAATATAAAATGTACTACAATATTGAACTTGCAATTAGGTTATGGAATCTGAGATATATCATGGACGTAGGAACCACTGGGGCAGTCGCTCCAGAGTCTAGGGGCGCCAGGGACTATAGGAGCGCCGAAAGAAGGATTGAGGCAACAGAATCTAAACGCGCCGAAGGGCGGTCCCCTGACGAAGGCGTCCCTAGACTGTAGAACTGGTTCGACGCTATTGAATTAGAATTCAGCGATTGTTAATAAAAGAATGCTTTTATGCTAAGTACCCAATTCATACCAATTCATATCAAACATAGAACCTAAAGAAGATTGCATGCAAACTCAATACAGCATTTTTAACAAATAAATATGTCCCTGCCCTGCCCTGTAACGATGGTCTACTCTATATCCACCGTATCAAAGCACATCTATAGGTAATCGGGTATATCACTCAAATCGACGGCACGGTGACTGTACATTCATAATGGGTGATCTGATCACGATCATGGTTCGCGAGCTCTCGAATTACAATCGGTTATGTTGATTGAGTCATATCATAGGATCGTGCATGAACAATGTTGCAATATATTTCTTATGGGTTATTTTTACTTCGCTTCGAGCAAAAATGAGCACATTTATACCTCATGTTTTGAGTTTGAACCTCCCCCCCCCCCAAACCAAATCCTGACTACGGCTACGCCTGTGTTAGACGTAGTCAGAATAGAACTTTAGGGTAGGGAAAACTGCCAAACTGAGGTAGAAGTTAGCTTACTATCGCTCTGAGAGGTAAAATTGATTTCATTTGGGCCAAAATCAATCTCTAATGAATAAAATTCGTCCGGAACGCTTAAAATTTGGGTTTAGAGGTAAGGATTAATAGACTTTTCGCAGCAGGGCCTGGTGTAACCAAGTTAAGTTACATTAGGTTTTTATTAGAGGTACGACCGAACAGGTTTTTTAGTGTTCGCTTCGGCAAATTTCACGTTCGGTTCGGGTTCGGTACACCTATGAAAATAATGTTCGGTTCGGCACTAAAAATTGTCCTGTTCGTTAAGGGATGACTGTTGTGTCTTGTGTCCACATATTGCTCAGAATCAATATGATAAAGTTGACAATTAAGCTATTTTGAAATAAATAATACCATTATGAAAATTCATTAGTATGCACTTCAAAACATGGCGTCAAATAATGCAATAATTTACATTGTATAAATCTAAATTCCGACACAAGTTGGTTTCTGTCTTCATTCTTTACCAATGTTCAGACCTATCCGGATAGCAAAATGAATGAAATGGACGAAATTAATTTCATCCACCATAATTTAACCAGGACAAAATGGACAAAACTAAAATCGCAGGAAATAAGGGGCTGTTTTAAACTTTTATATGTACATAAATTGATTTTAATTTATGTATTCTTTATACAGACTTATTTCTTACTTCACTTTTCAACATAGGTAAAACTACTCTGACATTATTATGTCGACTAGAAATTATTTACGTTTGAATTGCCGGTATAAAAGTAATTTCGTCCATATTATCCATTTTGTCCATTTCATCCACTGGATGGATAAAACGAATTTTATCCGGAAGAAATGGAACACTGTTCTTTACAGAATAATATATTTTTTGCTGGATTTTTTTTTGTTCGGCTTTGGTTCGGCAAAAGTTCTGTTCGGCTTTGGCTCGTCAAAATGTTGTTCGGTTCGGGTTCTTGCCCAAAAATCTTGGAACCCAATACCGAACATGTTCGGTTCGGTCGCACCTCTAGTATTTATGCATTTTTACCAATCTTTATTACGGATTTGGAATAGGGGACGTGGGCGTGGCTTGGATTTCAGGATTTACAAACCCCAATAAAATTGGAGCGGACCACCCCGCCCCCACTAGGAAATCGCGCCGTTTCGGTTTGAGAATCCCCAGGGACAAATTCCATCCATTTAGAACTCAAAATATGAAGTATATGTATGGGCTCATTTCGAGCGAATCGAAAATAATTTGAGCAAAGGGACAAAATCTATAAAAAATGTATACAACTCGATCGAAAAAAATTGCGATTTTATTTAATTTACGGTAAAAAACATATTTTTTTAATTTGGTGGGAGGGCGAGCTCATTTGAATATTTATGCCATCATCTGCCAATCTCCTGCGAAAATGTTCAATCTGTTGTGGTAGATTAATTTAGTTTTTTACCCCTGACAGGGGATAGGGGTATTTCCCCCCTCGGGGTTTGATGTGAAATAATGGCAAAAATTATTTCCGTTGGGGGAGGGAAAATAATTGCAAATAGTGGCAACTATCCACACTATGGTAAAAGAAAACTTAGGAAATAGTGGACAATACCCACTACCCCTCATTTAGCAGGTGGGTACAACTACTAAAACAGGCAATTGAGGAGGGTTAAAGGTACAACGTATAGGAAACCGTGAAAATTCTCCACTATTTGAACCTTACAGATTTGGGGAAATAATTTAATTTTTAATTTATACTTCCCCTGTAGTTTGGAATTTCCGTCCGTCCTAAAGGTGAAATAATCACCCTTGGGGAGTCGATCCCCCCCCCGGAGTCGATTTTTACTCCCCCTTCCCCTTTTTATCCCCTGGAGTGCCCCCGGTGGTCTTGGGACCCTCTTCCCCCCTTTAGGGGTAAATTGAGGAAATGTGAAAATATACGCCCCGTCAGGGGCAGGTTCCTGAGGAAATAAAACTTTTTTCATGCCTGCCCTCCCTGAGGGGCTCCAAAGACACTGATTTTGGTTACGAGGCAGTTTGGAAACTATTACACCCATTATGAGATAAACGAACAATGCCCCCAGACACATTTTGCCTGAAAACCTAAGGGCAAAAAAGTTTTTCTTTGGTGCGATTAAGTTGATTTTGTTCTTTTGCTAAACTTTATGTTGTAATTTCTCTCTTCCCTATAATATAAACAAATTTCTGGATACGGATATTTGGAAACCAGCTAGATTATTCAGTAGCGGAGCTACTGTATAAGAACGTTGTGTGTAGAATCTATCTATCTATGCATGTATCTGTGCACTCAGCTAGTGTAAATTTATAACATATCCGTATCCATTATAAATTGACACTAGTACATCTGCACATCTATCACGTTATTTTTGGACCAATACTTTCAACCCTAGGTCACAAATGGTGGGAGGGTGTTGGGATTGAGGGGTATTTGGGAGGGGATTCAGAAAAAAAATTATACGTATGTAAACAAAATGCATAACTTTAGATAAGTTAATATATTTACAGTACTTCTTCTAATACGTGTTTATTCCTGTTTGCAATCGTTTATTATTATTATTATACTACGCGACGCTACTGGTTTACTCTGTTTTTTAAAATACCGTAAATTACGATATACAAGCCCACGGCCTAATACAGGCCCATAGGGGCTGTATTTGAGAAATCCTGAAGAATTATAGCTAGCCAAATAATAGAAGCCCACAGACAATATAGAAGCCCACCCAATATATTATTGTCTAGGTTACTTGAGCCCACCTGTATTCACAGTACTAGGTATTTACAATTATGCTTATTTTTAGCTGAGAGATAAGCATAATATGTGGTAATAACCTTACTACTAATATACATAAAGCAGTGATAACAAGTTGAACTTACTTAGTTGTAAGTTAGTTCCCTAACATTTTCGACCATGGAAGGTCGTGTGATGATGAATTTTAATTAACTTTATTAATTGTATATAGTAACTCAACATATAAATTTTTTGACCTCAATAAAATCAAGCATTCAAAATTTAGAAGCCCATGGTCATTATACAAGCCCACTGTGGCTTTATTTGCGACATTTTCACCAAAATTAAATATCCAAACAAGACAACCCCTGGGCTTGTATATCGTAATTTACGGTAGTTTATTTTAAACCAACGTGTGGCCGATCCCCTGTTTAAAATATTTGCAAAATATGGTGGGCGGGGTTTCGGGAAAATGACGTAACTTGGCGACTAAAATATAATGGGATTTTGATTTTTTCGAATTTCAAATCGCGATTTCATTGGACGAATTTTTCAAGTCGCCAAGATACGTCACAACTATTTTTGAATATATTATTATAGGTTCTTTGTTTTAAACAATAATGTGAATTTATTCACATTGTTACTAACGCCAGGTACTATTCACTGGTTTGGAATAATCAATAAATGAACAAAGTACGCAATATGTATTATATAAATTATTATAATTATAAGAACATATTATTGTTGATTGGCCGGGCGGGCCCAATTTCCCCTATCCGACAAATTCTAATTGTTACGACTCTGAAGGAAAGAGTGGCAAGGGAATTTGGGATATAAATATTGGATAGTGCATTGGTTTGGTGTGTTGAGTTGTTGACTGGGCAACATTGGGACTGGACTGGCTGTGTGCAGTGTTGAATGTAAGTTGCAGTGCAGTGCATTGCGGAGTGCGGCTGAAGTCTGAAGTCTGGCTGTGCTATTGGCATTGTGTTATTCGTACAGACTGTACAGACGAAGTGACAGAAATGAACTCAATCGATCTGTACTTGCGCAATTGAAGTGTAGTGTGTGGCAGATATCTTATGAGAATTTGAGGAAGGGAAAGAGTTGGGGTTGCGAGAGATTGACGGTGAGATGGACTAGATTTGAACATTCTGCGTAGTAGAAAGCATCCGCATTAGCGAGAGAAGCATCCGAGAGTCTACAACTACAACTCAGTGTGCTGCATCTCCAAAATTGAAAATTGAAATTTTCACTTGATTTAAATCACATCGAGTCACAAGTTGCACTCAAATCTTATTCAGGTAATAATATTTGAATTTCATTTAAATTGAAAGTGTCATCTGTTCATTATTTCATGAAAAAATGGAAAATTCCTTATTGTGAATGGGAGTGGTAGCGGCCGCCATTTTCTCTTCATTCTTTCACCGGCTATTATTGAAGAAATAAAAATTATGTTTAACATCAATTTACAAAACATTTTAGAAATAAGCTTGCAATCCTTCATTTGTCCACTTTTAATAGTTTTTGATATAGTTGTACCCTTCCCTGTAACAGAATGGCAGTGGACAAGGAAGAATTAGTTCAACGGGCTAAGTTAGCAGAACAAGCGGAGAGGTACGATGACATGGCAGCAGCCATGAAGTCCGTCACCGAAACGGGCGTAGAATTGTCAAACGAAGAAAGGAATTTATTGTCAGTCGCCTACAAGAATGTCGTTGGAGCACGGCGATCTTCATGGCGGGTCATCTCGTCTATTGAACAGAAAACTGAGGGATCCGAAAGAAAACAGCAAATGGCGAGAGAATATCGAGAAAAAGTTGAAACAGAATTACGAGAGATTTGCTATGAAGTTTTGGTAATGAAGTCATTAGAGAGCATTCATTTATTTTCTTACTATTATTTTTATTATTATAACATGCTATTCCGTTTTCTCTCAACGTCCACCCACAAGTTTCAGTATTTTGGTTTGCTGATTTCTTAAATGAAACATGTTTTTGTTACTAAACAGTTGCCTTATTGGATTTTAATTTATCAAAATACAAACTGTGTCCCTTTGGCAGGTGCTATGATGCAAGTGCATTATACACACATCGCAGCAGTTTAATTGACGATTTCAGAAATGTACCTTAGCTTACAGCAAGAGTCAAATCCTAGTCTGTACAATGTAAACCTTGCCCAGTTAACGTATTCCTTCAACGAACATCCAACTAATGTATAGAATGCATTAGTTAGTTGAAGGAATAAATTGACTGGTCTGGCTGGGTAGTGTTTACATTATACAGATTGGTATTTGACTCTTGCTGTAAACTAAGGTACATTTCTGGTATTATTATTATACTGGTGTATTTATTAAGTAGAATCTTTATTTGAGTTGGGGAGGGTTTTGTCAGTCATATGAGTTGATAGTTTAAACTTTCACATACTGTCAGAATTTGAACTAGTTCAGGTCACTAAATTCTCAGCTGGACCTATAAGTGAACAATTGATTGTGTTGTTTAAGAATTAACGTGTTAATTTGTGCACCATTAGAATTTACTGGACAAGTTTTTGATCCCAAAAGCAAGCAATGCAGAATCAAAGGTATTTTACCTAAAGATGAAGGGAGACTACTACCGATACCTTGCGGAAGTAGCAACCGGCGAAAACAGGAACAGTAAGAGACTTATTGCCAATGATATTTCATTTATTCGCTTGATAGTCTAAAGCTTGAGCAGTAAACCAACTAATATTTCAAAACAATAATTAATTAACGAGAAAAACTCTTATTCATCAATTGTTTTGTTTTTGTAATTTGCCATTTGATTTTAATGACAAGCTGGCTTTTGGCATAAGTAGCTGCACAATTATTAGAAGTGAATTTAATTGTTAGCTATAGTGGAAGATTCGCAGAAGGCGTATCAAGAAGCGTTCGAGATCAGTAAAAATAAAATGGCACCCACGCATCCCATCCGCCTGGGACTCGCTCTCAACTTCTCGGTGTTTTACTATGAAATCCTGAATAGTCCTGAAAAGGCATGTCAACTCGCCAAACAGGTCAATAAGGACACGGATAACCTAAACCCTACTTAGTTAATTACATTTTACATACCACATACACTCCAATACTGTAGTCTATAATTTATGGTGTACTTTCTGATGTCAACCATCAGCTTCAGACAATGCTGTGCCTTACAAGGTCGTTATTTTCAAAGTGGCCCGTTGATGCAAATTGTTTTTTAATATATTCTAATGGTAGTTGTAGATATCTTGTTTTGTTGTGAGTAAAATGTCGCATGTACTTTAGTTCCCAACCCCAAAAGTCCATACAGGGTTGTTTAGTTACTGCTTGTAACTAAAATCCCTACGCGTAGTGATGTTTTTGACACTAACAAAACAAGTAATGAACTAAGTTTAAACAGTTTGTGGAATATTTTAATGTTATTGCCAAAGTAATTGGAACATTAAGCAGCATAATAAACATTGTTTATTTTGCTACTTTAAAATTAAACTAAAACAAATAGTTACAATTACATTGGTTATTGCAAACATACTGTAAAATGTCTGAGTAAAGACGTATGTGTAAGGTGTAGTGGAGGACAGTCAGAAGGCCTACCAAGAAGCCTTCGACATTGCGAAAAGTAAAATGCAACCAACTCATCCGATTCGATTAGGACTTGCTCTCAACTTTTCTGTTTTCTATTACGAAATTCTTTCTTCGCCCGACCGGGCTTGTCATCTAGCAAAACAAGTAACTTACTATTGGCATTTAATAATGTGTGACTCAAATATCTGTTTCTTGAAAAACAGATGTGTTTTCGTTATGATTGTGATACTTAGACAAAATCAGCTAACATTTCTAGCAAAGATTTTACATTTTTAACCTGCTTACTCCAAAACGGGTCAGTCTAACAAGGGGTACGTATAAAACGTCGATTTTCCGGAAATCAAAGTTGGGACTAAATACATGGTGGATTAAATCTTGTTTTTTAAACAATTTGGGGGGGAAAATTAGCACTAAAAATCGGTTTACTGCGGTTTTAAAGTGCAAATGTCGCAAGATTTAATGAATTGAAAAACATGCATGTTAGAGCTAACAATTTTTCAGCTATTGAAAGTTTAAAAATGTTGCCCTTTTAAAACCCTTTGGACAGAATTTGTTTAGCATTGTCAAACCCCAAAAACTAAAAGGAGGTCTTCCGATTAGCTCGACTTAGTCGTTTTGGGGTCCGCAACAATTTTTTCTCTTGAATTTTGTATGCACGAATAAGCTATCAAAATTAAACCATTCAAACGGATATAAATAAGTATCGGATAGACTATTTTACAAATGGGTGTTGTATTCATTCATTCACTTGAAGGTTTATTAAAAATGCATTATTTTTCAACATTCACTTCAACACCCAAACTTAATCTCTTGTAAAATATATTGTGAGTTTTTTATAAAAAATCTTAATTTTTATTGACTTCAGCACCGAATTGCCGAAGTTAAGTTTTTTTCCGAGTGCACAACGTTATAGTATATAACGTACTTATTTGAGTACGGCGTTTTGTTATCATGGGGTTTGGAATTTTTGGTAGGGGGTATAAAAACGATATAAGGAGGGATTGAAGAATTATGGCAGATTTAGTTTTATAAAAATGTAACCGATTGTGCCCGTTTCATGGATGCCGTTTAAAAAGGGGTTGCAAATCGGTGTGCCCATGTCTACCCATGTCTAAACTTGCCAACCGATTTGATTTTTTTAAAAGAAAGGTATAATGTAGATTCAAATGAAGAATTTGAATTCCTTCAAGGTCAAATGAAATGTCAGATTTTGATACTTCCATTTTTGACGAAACATAACGAAAAACGCATCATTTAACGTGAATGATATATGAACGCGATTTCGAGTTCTTAATTATTGGAGAGTATTATTCACGTTAAATGATACGTTTTTTCGTTCATTTCGTCAAAAATGGAAATATCAAAATTTGACATTTTATTTGACCTTGAAGGAATTCGAATTTTTGAATTTCCTTCCACACCATTCCAGATCAACCTTAAACCTTTTTTTAAAAAAACAACATTCAAATCGGTTGGCAAATTTAGACGTGGGTCGGCTCACAGATTTGCAAACCCCTTGTTACCCAGCATCCCAGAAACGGGCACAGGCCGTTATGTCTTTATGAAACTAAACCTGCCACAATTCTTGAATCCCTATTTTAAACACCTCCTAATATCATTTCTCCCATCCCCTTGAAAACAAAACCCTATACTCGCATGCGTGATGCAAACCTCCACAAAACAAGAGCAGACAAACCCTTAAAGTAACTCCGATACATCCTGTGCTTAATAATGGCTTTGTAAGAACAGCAGTATGCACGTTTCGGAATGTTTTATGTTTTCCGACTAAATTATTTGGAAAATATATTTTCTGTGTGCAATAACAATAGAATGGGAGACCAAACAATTATTTCAGATCAATGTTCTGACATAATTCGCTCGTTTCTCAACAAATTTTGGATTTTCTTCTACAATTGGGGTTTATGATTTGTATGTGACGATATGCTATAAACATTATTTTAATATTTCCCAAATGGTGGCTTTTCAGGCATTCGATGAGGCCATAGCAGAGTTGGACACTCTGAATGAGGACTCGTACAAGGATTCTACCCTCATTATGCAGGTGAGTAAAAATGTTTGTTATTGCCTGTTCAATCTGTATCATTTGGGTGTTAATATTTTTATTATTCATATTGCAGCTCCTCCGGGACAACCTGACGTTGTGGACGAGCGACACGCAGAATGATGGTGAAGAAGCGACCGAGGGTGGTGACAACTAACGAGTCGAGTCACTCCAATTAATATAACAGCCCTCTTTACTAACTAAATAATAACCTGCAGTTTATTTGGCACTATTTCAATTAATTGTATTGTTGTATGATTATCTTGCTGTACATTCTTAGCTCTAAATATGGAATAGCTGAATTGGCTTTAGTCCCTTTCAAAATAAATGTTCCCTTAATTACAACAATCGTTTTTCTCTTGTGCATATTACTTTATCTCAAAATACAAATTGAGCAGATTTTTAATAGATATGTAAATTAAAAAAAGTTTTCTCGGACTGTATTGGCTCAGAATGGACTTATAGGGCATATTGACCCAAGTAGCTGAAACTTTCAAAGTTTATTTTAATTTATATTAGTTAGTATGCGATTGAACCCGCTTCATATTTCGACTGCTTCATTTCGACTGAACAATGAAAAAAAGTTGGCCAAATTTAAAATGAAGCGGAATATTCCTATTTCTCGCCTCATATCGTCCAATATGAAGCGGAGCTT
>JAQFYB010006801.1:0-11672 GCA_034694085.1 Pogonognathellus longicornis
GAGCAGCTCGTGCTCGGCTCGGCTCGAAGCTGCTCGTGCTCGTATCTGCTCGTTATCCTGCTCGATACTCAGCACTACTATGTACTCAAAGTACATCAATGTTTACAATAATGCAATCAACATCCTTTTCCAAAAGCTTTTCATTTTAATAACATTTTGTGAATATTCTACCTCACGGACAAAGAAATGGAGCTTTGCAGAAAAATTGTTTCTTTAAAATTGGATGAATTTTTAGAGTACATGAAATATACCTTCTGATAAAATAGCTGCTACCTCCAGCATAAAGTTAAATAATCATTGCTGCAGTTTGCGGCTATTTAAACAGGCGCTATATTTCATGTACATGTAAAAATCCACCAATTTTTCTTCACAGCTCGATGTCCGTGCTTTGTTTACGGAGTATATTATGCTCTGTATAATTATTTATTAGGTGTCTTTTGTTCAGAAGGTAGCAATGTGATAATGTGAATAACTAATGCATTTTATTGTAACATAATGTAGGAAATCAATGTAAAGTTATAAAGTAGAGTTTAACAAGAAAGTATTTATTATGGTAGTTTGCTCTGCCTCACCATACAAACACAATCTAATCATACAGTACAGTGTGTATAAACATCCTGCAGTGAAAGTATCTAGAAGCAGCGCACAATACTCACTGAGATATTGAGGCTTCACGAATGATTATTTATCATCACTAAAAGCACTAATTAAGAAGGATGATTCAACTTTCATTTTCCAGAATCGATGTGTATTGTAACAACAAGGAATACTACTAAGTCTTTATGTTTGGAATGCGATATATAATTATACTAAAAACAACTAGTGGGTAGGTAATAAAACTATGTATTGCCATTCCATGGTGGTGACTTTTAATAGTTGATGGTCAGAGTTCAAAGTGTTAGTCATACAGATATATCAGTAGAATAGGCGAATAGGTATTGGAAATTGAAACCTCAGCATTTATTAACATTTTCATCTTTAGAATCCGAATAATATATTCGACACTTCCTTCATAGACATGTTGGTTTCCGGAGCAATTGATGAAGCCAGTTGGATATTTTCTGGATCCGATCCTGATGTTCGAGATATCTTATTGGTAATTGGAGTATAGATCGCTAAAATTGGGTCAAAGTCAAACAAATTCTTTGAACGTCAAAATTAAAGCCCATTCAAATAGCGCGTAATACTCTTGGCATAGAAATTATTATTTTCTTATCCGTGGTGTAAATGAAAGCAAATAAAATTTATTGGTGCTTTTGAGAATATTTAAATCACAAGTGCTAAAGTAATATTAATTGTTTGTTCAGGTGTCATATTATGCAGAGAAACTGTACAAACAATTCTTATTTCTTAGAAAGGAAGTACGATAATCGCTTAACGCAACTTGTAAGCGATCAAATACAAAATGTACTTACTTTTGAAGCCACGGTATTTCTGTTCCAACTGGGATTTTGTGCTTTTCGTGCAAGTGAAAATGACGAAAATCAGTACAGCCTGGAAAAAAATCCATAAATCAAATATCACGAAATACCATGCTACATCGCCGTTTTCTTTGGTGCAAATCCAAGAAATGACTTCAAAAATCCATGTGAATCCCATCACTTCCGAAATAAAAAATCTGCAATGAATATTTCAAAAGTTTTATTCGTTTTAGTTTATTACATAGTAGTATATAAACGTTTCATTTTGGTTGTCGGCTTTGTTATAACTAAAGGTGCAAGGAACTTTCTTCACTTGGTACAAAGAGAAAAATGTGCATCCCATCAATATTATAACAGAAGTATAATGCACTGATGATGTAGTAAAGATACTCTCCTTGTGCCCAAGGAGCTAAGAAACAAGTTACATTTCCGTAATCTATAAAATTTTGCAAAATATCAGTTTTAAAAGATTCAGCATATCACTACATAAAAGTACTTCAGCTTACCAGGAACTATAACCAAGCTATCAATTTTTCTGTTAATAGGAACTCAATTACTAAATATTATTATATTCGGTGGACTATGTAATATCGCGTATGAAATTCCAAAAATGGTTAATGACTTGTTTATTAGTCATTAACTATTTTGGAATTTCATGGCCGATAAAAGAATTTGAGACAAATTTATTAGGGGTTAATATGAATTTTACATACGGGTATACGCTTTGTAAATTTAACCCCGTTGAAATCACAATACAGGGAAGTCCCCATGCTATTGC
The DNA here is from genome assembly GCA_034694085.1 of Pogonognathellus longicornis. Lineage (NCBI taxonomy): Eukaryota > Metazoa > Arthropoda > Collembola > Entomobryomorpha > Tomoceridae > Pogonognathellus > Pogonognathellus longicornis. The sequence continues at coordinate 2,200 of JAQFYB010006801.1, forward strand.
TGAGTAAATACCGAACTTCAGTTAGGTCAAAACCTCTATCAACAGCATTTCCAACTGTGTCTATAGAGGCCTCATTTCCCGCTATAGGTACAGTTGGAAACGATGTTGAAAGAGGTTTTTGCGAATTGCGTCATTTTGTCGTTTGCTATAGAGGTTATTGGTAGCGGTTTCCCGTCGTCTATAGAGTTTCTACAAAAATTTTGCAGTTTATCGTCCATAAACAAAAATACCCACGGGGAAAGTTTTTGAATCTTTTCCACCGATGAGAACCAATAAAAGTCTACATTTTCACTGTGGGTTTTTATGTTATCGGCTATACGCGCTGCGCTAGAGCCTTGTTTGTAAGGCCAGAGTTCAGATTTAATCTACATAATCAACCTATCTTTCAACCACAACCAGTCACATACCTTCCTTTCAAAATCTACAAGGCGGGCAACGCTTTAAGTAGCAGTTCTCACGATACTTAAAGCGCCTTTGAGGACGCTATGGACACAGTTAGAAACGCTGTTGATAGAGGTTTTGACCTAACTGAACTTCTTCAAACCTTCAGATTCGCCAGTCACGGCTGCAAGACTCCTGCAAAGTTTGTTAGAACTATTACCTACCTAAGTTTATGAATTTGTGTTCAGTTTCAATTGTCTTTGATTTTAAACAATAAAACCGGTTTAATTTTAAGATACTATATAATGCCATACTTACCTAGATGTAAGCCACAAATCAAAACTGAGCATGGAAAACCAGAAAAACGTGGACAGAAAAAAAAAATGTGCCAACACACCTTAACAAATAAATAGGGATTAGGAAGGATAAAATTTGAATGAGGTATAGATGTTTTTGCTAAAATGTTTAAAATATTATATTACCATTCAACCAACAGAGTGTTCCTTCCATTAAAGTAGTTTTCCATTCTGCTGGGAGAAGATCGCGAAGATGAGCAGTTGCCAGAAAGATGAACATGAAAAACATGGACAAAACTAAAGAAAACACGGTCCATCCTTGAGCGTTTTGCTTGTCCCATAATAACAAGTATACGATACATGTAAGTAGGAGGAAGATCGAAGCAGTATACATACATCCCATATACAATGCAGATTGACGATCAGACTGTAAAATTATTTTATCGTCAATTTTCAGTTAAGTATAAGGTTTTCAAAATAAATATTACTGGATATCTTGGTCAGTAGCTGTAAGTACCTTAGTAGTAGAATCAGTCTTCGTATTACAAAAAACATGACTTGTTCGCTTTCCAATCCGCTTCCTTCAATGTGTTCATTATTGTCATAATTAGTAATCCCATCGATGCAAAATGGATCATTAAATAATTCCCATCGTCTGCCACCCCCAATGTACCAAACGGATCCATCTTCAAGCAATTTAAATCTCACGAGCAATACATGACAAAGTTGTTTGAAATCCTATATTCTGAAAATAGTAGGACAAGCATGTAGTATATATAGGTTACAAATTACTGGGTCTTTTCCGTAGTTATAATTTCTGATTTATTGGCGCCTGGTATTTCCATCGACCTGTGTAAGTCTCTAGTGTAAAAGTCTTCAGTACCATTCTCACATCTCAATTCAAAGTATCGTAAATGTGGACGAAATTTTGAACTATTCACAGGTTCATTTGCGTAAAGATCTGAGTAAAAATAGGGTGTATATTTTGGAGCCGAGTCTATGCATGTATATTGATTATAATCCCAAACTTTTAAATGGTTGCAACATTTTGTAATGCAAGGGTTATTTCCTTTGCAACTTGGTTTGCAAAGGTGTACTTCAATTTTGGTTTTGTTCACCCTATATCAAAAAAGATAAATGATAGATACAAAGTAGGTTTGAATAAGAAATCGTTGAATTCGGAATAATAGACAATGTGAAGTAGAATTAAAAATTACGAGTTAATGCAATATTCATCAGGGCTATCAAAATGCGAGTAAAATTCATCTCTCGTAGTCAAGTAGCCATCCTGGGTGAAAAAATCGTCGACAATGCCATTTTGATTTGTCGGATTTGGTACTATTGGGAAACGGTCGATGGAAGCGATTTTCACACCGAGTGAATTGTAACATTGTAAAGCTTTCCATTCTAGTCTGATATTTAAACAATTAAAATGGTTCATTAATTACAATTCCATTAATTATTTCATATTTACAGTAACTCAGACTAACATAGTGGTGAAAGTCTACGGATAGTATGTTTTTACGGTAAACTTCGGATCAATGTATATAATGTAATAAAACACTCCAACCGTCCAACCGTACAGTAGAAAATATATTTAAATTAATTCATGACATTTTACAATAAGCAGTCAATTACACTGCGGGTATATTTTTTGAAAATATGTAAACCCAAATGCAAATGTACAAATTGTAATAGTTGAATTCACATAAATTATTATTTTGATGTTGTGTATGACTGGGCCTGCTGACGATGAGAAATTCAAAACTTGTTGCTCAATGAAAATAAAATAACAAAATGAACCTGTCTCGGAATGATTCATTGACATAATTGTTTCGCTGGAATTCGAAATTGAGTCTCATATGTACTTGAGCGGAAAAGAAATTCTTAAAGGGGCGGTGGCGTTTTACATCTTTGCTTATTTCACCGTTTCTTCCACTCAATTCGCTTCAAAGTTTGTACGCAAACTTGGATTTCAATAAATTTTAGTAACTTTTATATTGTTCCTTTAATTAATACAGCGTAAATTGTTTCGAAAAAGTATAAGCAATTTCAAAAGTTACTAAAGCTTCAATATTTATGAAATTACGCAATTTTGAAGCTATAGTAACCTTTGAAGTTTCTACTTTTTCGAAACAATTTAAGTTACATAAATTAACGGTACATTATGCTGCAATACAAGTTACTAAAATTTATTAAAATCCGAGTTTCTGTTCAAAAGTTATAGCAAAATAAATTAGAAAAACGGTGAAATGAGCAAAATTGTAAACCGCCAACTTAAAACCAGGCCTACATGCAACTTGTACTGTAGGTACAGCACTTAAAGAACGATTTTCTTCAAATTGTTTCAATACTTGTGTTAAACATATTTACCTGACTGTGTTGATGTAGTTGTAATACCCTGCTTCTAAAGTAACCTGTACTTCCTGATTGTGAAGATTTTGATTGCATGAAGGCAAAATAGTGCCCTGCGAACTAAAACTAAACAAACTAATTTGAACCAAAGGTAAAATCAAACTGTGAATACAGAAATTGGACGATCCTGATTTAAAAGTCATATTGAGAAATTTCTCGAGTATGCCCGAGTTACTTGATAGTGTATGCAAATAATGATTTGTATTTGAAAAACGGCTAGCATAACTATACAAGTAATTACGATTGAAATAAATTGCAGAGAGATCACCCGCCAGGGTAGAGTCGAAAGAGAATGTACACGGATTATGTTGTACTACACTGTTAAATAGTTTGTAAAACTCTTCATGTAACGGATGTCACTTGGGACTGCTCTCGCATTTGGAAAACAGCTTTCCTCATATGTCATAAATAGTGTAAAGAGTTTGTTTTTCTTGCTAGCTACAACCAGAGCTGTTATTCACCGATTAGAAACTGGTCAGCCAAGCTATTAGATAGTTTTTTAGGCTTACGTACACGACGTAGGAGTTGACTGCACAATGTTCTCTTACGCTTACGCGGCTTACAGCTTACGCTACGAGAGCTGTCTATTACGTTGCCTGACCACTTTTCAATCGTTGAATAACAGCCCTGGCTACAACACCCACGAGAATATGGCAGAGGACCATTTTTTATGAAACCTTATCCCGACCCCTTAACCTTATCAAAGTTATGCATCCCATACAGGAAAATAAACGTTAAAGTCTCCCCTTTCGATTGATATTTATCACAAATCATAACTCTTTCTGGTTCATGAGATATTAATTTTTGAAAACTTCGTGTCATTTATGAAACAGCCTGTATATTATGCATTCCATGGTAAAATGCATCGGTGCTTCGATTTATGTAAACCTGTCCGGGGTTGAAGTAAATCTGCGAGGGTATCATGTGTATTTTCAAATTCTGTGGGGTTGGGGTGCTTTTTTGTGGGGTTGGGGGCGCCTTTTGGTGGGGTTAGGGGCGTCTTTTGGTGGGGTTAGGGGCGCCTTTTGGTGGGGTTAGGGGCGAATTTTCCCAAAATGTGTTTTTCGACTTCTAAATGTTCATAAATGTAAAATGTATTAGTAAATATTCAATTTTGACAAATTAATCATTCCAAATCAATTATTATAATGATCAGCGCTAGGATAGGTATAGACGAAAAACTAAAACCCCGAAAATATTATGCAATATGTAAATATATGCTACAAAATATACTCTTAAATGCACAGAAAAAATATGCGCGAAACAATTTGTAAGTATGGGGGCTCTAGGTCCTTGAACACAAAACCTGCAAATATATAATACTGATGGAATCAAAATTAAAAATTCATAGAAGGTTTCTGATACCTGAAACTGTCATTAAAACTCGTAACACTAAACTGAATTAATGTTGAGGATAAAACAAAATATCTAAAGGTTAACAAGAGAATAGTACAAGCTACCAATTAAAATTAAATATTCATTCCATACGTTTGCCCTGTATAAATGATTAAAGGTTGATTTTGAAATAGAAATCCGTAAATTTATTGGAAAGTTTAATGTTGCTGCAATGACCAAATACCCAGACCGAAAATTTAAAGTTATATGCATTTGAAAGATGAAGATCACAAAATAGTTATTGATAAATATTTGTTATACACACAATACATACATTTTGTTTAAAAACGATGAAGCAGGCACCTTAGACAATTATTATAATTATATGGATGGGATGGAGAAATACCTTTTTATTTTTGGCTTTGGCAATTTAGAGTCCCGTGGTTTAAACCCCCAAACCTTACATAAATCGTAGCACCGAAACGCATTTAGCACATTTTCCCTGACAGCCTCAACTGCTTTTAGCAATAAGTATATTTAGAATGAGGCCGACGATTTGTGGTTGAAGTGCCGTAGACATTTCCTTATCCTCAAAGTTCAAAATATTAGATCATAGTTTGTCTAAGTGTAATCAAGAAGCGATTTATTTAAAAATTAAGTTACAAGCTATAATTAATGTTTCTCCATATTATAATGTTATGCACCTTACAAACATTTAATGCATAACATTTATTTAGTGCAAGCATATTACTATGTCAGCAAATGACATAAACACTTAACATAAATTGTTGCATGTGTATTTATTATCTTATATTTATTTCCATGTGCTTGTTCATATCTTAAATTGTAATTTGTAACCATAGTTAAGTTTAAATATTCACAATCATATTACAATTAATGTCATGAATTATTTTGTAACAAATCAAACAGTCAGCATCACGATCAATTAGAGTACACACGTATTTTAATTCTCTGTCAAATTCATGATTTTGTGTTAATAAATAGTTACAACATTAACTAATATTGAGCAAAAGCATCTTCAGAATTCAGAGACTTGCATAACGCTTCCAGCATTGTTCATAAAGAAAAACAGTGCTCAAAGTACATTTATATATACAATATGTATTTGTATTGTCATTCCATGATTGTGACTTTTAATTATTGATGGCCAGGGTTCAAAATTTAGTCATCACAGACATGTTGGATGTAACATGTGACTAGGTTTTGATAATTTAAACTTCAGCCTTTATTAACAGTTTCATTTATAGAATCCGAATATATTCGCTAGTTGTCTATTTCCCTCAGAGGGTTGTTGGTTTTCGGGGCAAATGATGAAGTCAGTTGAATTTTTTCTGAACCAGATCCTGATGGTTGAAATTTTTTATTGGTAATTGGAGTAAAGATCTCTACAATTGGCACAATACAAGTCAAACATACAAATAAATACATTGAACTGAAACATTATATCCCATCTAAAAAGCGCGTAACACTCTTTGCCTAGAAATTATTATTTTCTTATTCATTCATACTTTCAGTTACTGTCAAATATTATCCGATTTATATTGTATATTGCGCAAAGGTCGAATCATTACTTTCAATTGCATCAAATACTAAATTGCAATAAAATTCTGGAACCATTTTACCCAAAACTATGTCAGCACAATCATCTGACCGACATTGTAGGTACTATTATAATGCAGTATAAATGTTCGTGATGTACGTGAGAGCAAATTACTGGTGTTTTGGAGAACTATTTTCAGCACAAGTACCATAATATTCATTTTTCGTTCAGGTATCATATTAAGCCCAGAAGCTCTAGAAACAATTCTTATTTGCTAGAAAGGAAGTACGATAATCTCCTAGTGCTACTTGGAAAGCGATAAAATACAAAATGTACTTACTTTTGAAGATAGGGTATTTCTGTTCCAACTGATATTTTATGCCTTTCGTGCAAGCGAAAATGACGAAAATGAGTACAGCCTGGAAAAAATTCCATAAATCAAATATCACGAAATACCATGCTACATGGCTGTTATCTTTGGTGCACACCCAAGAAATGACTTCAAAAATCCATGTGAATCCCATCACTACAGAAAGAAGAAATCTGGAATGAATCATTTACAAGTTTTATTCGTTTAGATTGCATTTTAGTTTTAGCTGAGTAGTCTGTGTATGTGTATGTTTAATTTTTTTGGCTCTCGGATTTGTTATACCTAATAGTGCCAGTACCTTTCAGGACTTGGTACAAAGAGAAAAATGTAAATCCCATGAACACTAAGTTTAAAAAAAGTAATACACCGATGATGTAGTACAGGTACTCTCCTTGTGCCCAAGGAGCTAAGAAACAACTTACTTTTCCGTAATCTATAAAATTTTGCAAAACATCAATTCTACTAACCATTTCAGAATATCACTACGTAAAAGTACTTTAGCTTACCAGGAACTATGACCAAGTCTTCAGGTTTCCTGCAAATAGGAACTCAATTACTAAATATCGTTAATTAGTAGGAGGAATATGTAATATCGCGTATGAAGTTCCAAAAATGGAGTTCATGGGCGATAAACAGAATCTGAAACCAATTAGGGGTTAATATGAATCTTTTACTTACGGGTAAACGCTCTGCAAAATTAACCCTGTTGAAACTATGATAGAAGGAAGTCCCCATGATATTGCTGAGTAAATAATGAACTGCGTCAAACGTTTAGACCGGACAGTCACGGCTGTAAGAATCCTAATAAGTTTGTTAGGAATATTGTAGAATTAACTTATGAATTTGTGTACAGTTGTACGTTTGTTTGATTTTAAACAATATAACGTGCTTAACTTAAACATACTAATGTCATACTTACCTAAATGTAAACCACAAATCAAAATTGATAATGGAAAACCAGAAAAACGTGGACAGAAAAAAGAAATGAGCCAACACACCTTAACAAATAAATGGGGATTAGTAATTTATTTGATTAATTTATTTGAATTACAGATGTTTTTGCTAAAATGTTTAAAATATTATAATACCATTCAACCAACAGAGTGGTCCTTCCAATGAAGTAGTTTCCCATTCTGCTGGGAGAAGATCGTAAAGATGAGTATTTGCCACAAAGATGAACATGAAAAACATGGACAAAACTAAGGAAAATACGGTCCATCCGTGAGCGTTTTGCTTTTCCCATAATAACAAGTACACTATACATGTAAGTAGGAGGAAGATCGAAGCAGCATACATACATCCCATATGCAATGTAGATTGGCGAGCAGACTGTAAAATTATTTTATCATTAATTTTAAGTTAAATATTACTGGATATCTTGGTATGTATCAATTTTGGTACCGTAGAATCAGTATTCATTGGACAAAAAAACATGACTTGTTCGCTTTCTAATCCGCTTCCTCCAATGTTTTCATCATGACCATAATCAGTAATCCCATCGATGCAAAATGGTTCATTGAATGATTTCCATCTTCTGTCACCCCCAATGTACCAAACGGATCCATCTTCAAGAAGTTTAAATCTAGGCAAGCAATACATGACAAAGTTGTTTGAAATCCTGTATTCTGCAAATAGTATTGCAATCATGTAGTAGGTTACAAATTACTGGGTCTTTTCAGTAGTTACAATTTCTGATTTATTGGCGCCTGCTGGTATTTTCATAGATCTGTGTAAGTCTCTAGTGTAAAAGTCTTCAGTAGCATTTACACATTTTAATAATTCAAACTTTCGAAAATGAGGACGAAGTTTTGAACTATTCAGAGGTTCATTTGCGTAATGATCTGAATAAAAATACGGTGTCCATTTTGGGTCCGAGTCTACGCACGCATATTGATTATAATCCCAAACTTTTAAATGGTTGCAACATTTTGTAATGCAAGGGGTATTTCCTTTGCAACTGGGTTTGCAAAGGTGTATCTCGATTTTGGTTTTGTTCACTCTATATAAAAAACAAATGATAGATACAAAGTAGGTTTGAATAAGAAATCGTTGAATTCGGAATAATAGACAATGAGAAGTAGAAGTAAAAATTACGAGTTAATGCAATATTCATCAGGGCTATAAAAATGCGAGTAAAATCCATCTCTCGTAGTCAAATAGCCATCATGGGTGAAAAAATCGTCGACTAGGTCATTTCCATTTGTCGGACTTGGTATTGGGAAATGGTCGATGGAAGCGATTTTCACCTTGAGTGAATTGTAGCATTGTAAAACTTTCCATTCGAGTCTGATATTTAAACAAATAAAATGGTCTATTAATTACATAATTCTTTTAAAGTGGCGGTGGCGTTTTACATTTTTGCTCATTTCGACGTTTTTTCCACTCACTTTGCTACAAAGTTTGAACGAAAACTTGGATTTCAATAAATTTTAGTAACTTTTATATTGTACCTTTAATTAATGCAATGTAAATTGTTTCGAAAAAGTAGCAATTTCAAAAGTTACTAAAGCTGCAATATTTATGAAATTACGTAGTTTTGAAGGTGTAGTAACCTTTGAAGTTTATAATTTTTCGAAACAATTTAAGTTGTATAAATTAACGGTACTTTATGTTGGTATATACTTTTTTTTTATTTATTTTATTTATTCTGATCATAAAGACGCATTACAAAATGGTCCAGTTCTAGGGTTAAACCCCCATTACTTAAGTTGTAATAACCTAGAATACTAATAAATGAGACACCAATAATCTATGATGTCGCACACGTAGTGAACAGAATATTTTTCCAACAGGACAGTAATTTAGAGTAAATAAAGACTTCACATGAAATTATTCTTTTAATTATAGAGTTGCATGAAAAATTAAGTCGGCTTAATAGCTAGCGAATAGGCGGGTGGGAAGTTGGGGCTCCCAACGCTCCCAAAAGTGGGAAGTTGGCACTCCCAACGCTCCCAACGCTCCACAGTGGGAAGTTGGCGCTCCCAACGCTCCCAGCGCTCCCAACGCTCCCAAAAGTTTCCCACGTCACCACAAAAGTTTCCCACGTCACCCCAAAAGTGTCCCAAGTCACCCCAAAAGTGTCCCAAGTCACCCCAAAAGTGTCCCAAGTCACCCC